>JASDQU011440196.1:0-23752 GCA_032191745.1 Picea mariana | reverse complement strand
AGATACCTTTAAAGCCTAGGGTCAAACCTTTTAGACAAAATCTTAGGCAGATCAACCCCATTTTATTTCCTGTGGTCGAGATAGAAGTGAAGAAACTTTTTGAGGTGAAAATTATAGTACCTCTGAGATATTCTAACTGGGTGGAAAATCTGGCCTCGGTCAGAAAAAATAGTGGAGAAATTAGACTGTGTGTGGATTTCAGAAAGTTAAATAAGTCCTCTCTTAAAGACAACTATCTGCTGCCTAAAATGGATCATGTGCTAGAAAGGGTAGTTGGGGAGAATAAAATGTCTATGATTGACGATTTCTCTGGATATAATCAAATTGCCATGAATGAACAAGATAAAGAAAAAACAGCTTTTACTACCCCTTGGGGTACGTTCATGTATGATAGAATGCCTTTCGGTTTGATGAATGCAGGAGACACGTTCCAACGCGCTATGGACATCGCTTTCATCGAAGAGAGGGATAAGTTCGTAGTCATCCATCTCGATGATTTAATGATTTTCTCCAAATCTGACAAAGAGCATATGGTACATCTTAAACAAACATTCAAAAAATGTCGCAGGTTTGGTCTATCCTTAAACCCCAAGAAATTACACTTCGCCATGCAAGAGGGTAAATTATTGGGTCATGTTGTATCTAAGGATGGAATTAAGATTGATCCTAAGAGGGTTGAAGTGATAGACACTATAAACATTCCTAGAAATGTAAAAGAAATTCAATCTTTCTTAGGAAAAATATTTTTTTTACAAAGATTTATCCCAAATTTCACTGAAATTGTAAAATTGATCACAAATATGCTGAAAAAGAACAGTGAAGTAAAGTGGACAGCAGAGGCCAAAGCATCATTCGCACACATTAAGAAATTCATAGCCGAGGCACATGTATTGGCATGTCCCGATTATCTGAAAGACTTTCTTATTTTCTCATTTTCCTCTGAACACATGATTGTTGCGGTGCTCCTCCAAAAGAATGAAGAGGGTTTCAAATAGTCAATCGCCTTTTTCAGCAAGAGCCTCAGAGACGTAGAACTTAAATATGATATAATAGAAAAACAAGCGTACACTATGGTAAAATCACTGAAGGCATTTATAACATATGTATTACACTCCAAGATCACTGCATACGTACCGACCAGTTCTGTGAAAGATATTTTGGTACAACCAGACAGTGATGGGAAAAGAGGACGATGGCTTGCCAAGATCCAAGAATTTGACCTGGAAATCAAACCTACTAAACTGATAAAAGGACAAGGCCTGGCCAAACTTTTGGCTGAATCAAATCTCAGAGCTCTGGATATAAACTACCTATAGGGATATGAGGAAAATATGAACGTAAACAAGTTTGATGAACCAACAAGTGCAATTAAGATCGAGGAGAAGTTTGTATCATCAGAATGGTATAGAAACATAGTATCCTACCTGTTGACTCTAAAATGCCCGAGTGAACTATCACCATCAAAAGCCAGGACTTTAAAGCTTCATGCAGTTAAGTATTGTATCGTCGAAAATCAACTATATTGGAAAGACCTTCTCGGTTTCTTGTTAGTCTTCTTAGTCGAATCAGAAACAGAAAGGGTTATAAGTGAATTTCACGAAGGAGTTTGTGGAGGACATCACGCTTGGAGGGCCACAGCTTACAAAATTCTGAGGGCTGGGTATTACTGGCCAAAACTCTTTTCAGACGTTAATGCCAAGCTCCGAGCCTGTAACCCTTGTCATCTATTTGCAGGTAAACAGAAACTCTCGACGCTACCTTTAGTTCTGGTCAAAACTGAAGTCCCTTTTCAACAATGGGGCTAGATTTTATAGGAGATATTAGTCCACATTATAGCGCCCAACACAAGTCAATATTAACTGCCATAGACTAATTTACCAAATGGGTGGAAGCTATTCCAACTAAAAGGGCAACTGACTCAGTGGTAATAGATTTCTTAGAATACAATATCTTGTCAAGATTTGGCTTCCCCCGAAAGATAGTCACGAATAATGCCCAGCCTTTCAAATCTATGGCTATGATCAGCTTCTACCAAAAGTATAATATCGTTCTTGGCCATTCTATAGCGTACTACCCCCAAGGAAATGGACTGGTCGAGATGTCTAAGAAGAGCCTGATCAATATAATTAAGAAAGTGTTGGATGAAAACAAAAAGTCTTGGCATGTACATTTAAAGTACGCTTTGTGGGAAAATCGCATAGGCACTAAAAAGTCTATCGACATGTCTCCTTTTCAGATGGTATATGGGACAGATGCAGTGTTACCTATAAATTTAGCAATCCCCATGATGAAATTGTGGCAAGATCATAAAGAAGAACTAAATCACGTCACCAGGAGGATAAATCAGCTAATCGAGGTTCAACAACATAGGGTCGAAATGGATGAAAGGTTGCAGAAGTATCAAGACGACATGAAGGCATTCTTCAACTGTATCATGAAGGACAGAGATTTCCTCCTGGGTGATTTAGTATTAAGGTGGGATGCAAGGAGGGAAGAAGCGGAGAAACATAGTAATATTGATCACCTCTGGTATGGGCCATTCAAAGTCTCGGCTCTCGAAGGAAAAAATTATTTCCTACTGGAAAATCTAGACCGTGAAATCCTCAACGCCCCTGTCAATGGGCATTATCTGAAGCATTATATGACATAAACAGTGGCAAAAAAAACAAAAAAATAACAAATTTTATTTATTTTTAGATTTGTATATTCATATATAAAATTTTTACGTATGTGTATATATTTTTCATTTGGATTTGTTATTCTGATTTTCTTTTTCTTTCGTGAATTTTCGACACCTTTCTGATAGTCTCGATAACCTTCGTATTTGTCTTTTACAGGATTCCAACTGCAAACAAAACAAGTAGGAGAAGTAAACAGAAAGTTGGGTGCAGAAATAAATTGGCTTAAACAGGTGATACCAAAGATTTTTGATATTTTGCAAAGAAAATGAAACGGTAAGGTAAAGGTGAGATTTCCTAAAAGACTTGTTCTGAAGGGCTATCAAAGAAAACTGAGATAACGTCATTCAGACAGCAACATCGTCTGAACTAATAAATAACAGAATATTTCCATGTTTAATCATTTATGAAAGAATAAGACAAAATAAACAAGTCACTCAAAGTAAAGCGCCCCCGAAAAAGATTTTCAAGAGTCAGTTTTGATTTTTTGACCTCTGTTTTTCAGTCCATAAATCTCTATCTGTCACCCTTTTCTGTTTTCGGGTTTACCCTTTAAAAAGTGAGCATCTTTCCATTGTTGCATACGTAGGGAGAAGAGATTACATTCCAACCTCGAGAGCTTCAAAGTAGATTGTGGAAAGAAAATGGGTCTTCACAACTCCACGGTCCCTTGCTAAACAAAGTGACGCTTAAAGTGATCCTGACTTTCCTAGGTTTTTCAACAGTTTCGGAGGATTGAGGCTTGCTCAAATAGAATACCCCAAAAAAATTATTTTTCCCTTTCTCCCTGTGAACGAAGGTGTTGTGAAAGTTAAGGGAAGGTTGGTACCGAGTAATCAAAGTAAGTTGACAGACCTATAATGCAAAATATTACACAGATATCATCCCTGATACAAACTGATTGCCCCCATCTTCACGCTCTAAAAAAAGAAAATTATAAGACAGGTGGTGAAAGGAAATTCAGAAATGATTTCCCTCGTCTCAGCATTTAAATGCACAAATATATTCCGAAGTGGTGAAAGGAAATTCAGTAAAAGGGGCCAGATAACTTAACCGGGGTACTGAATAGGCTCGCTGGCAGTGAAGCAATATCTGAGATATCTATAAGGTTGTTATACATGAATATCACTCTACTCTGGTAACCAATTCTTTTTAAAACCTGATCTACATCCCATCTTCAGACAGGGCTTCCTGATTAAAAACATATAATCTTCTTCTTTTGATGCAAGCTGATAGCCACAAGATCTGTTGGGTCTCCTAGAAATGTTTTGATTGTCTTAAGGCAGACCTGAATTCAGTAATGAGAAGGAGAAAGTCATGAAAGGGACTACAACTAAGTTTTAAAAGTATCTGAGTTTTGAAAATCTTTTCAAAGGTAAAAAACGAAGTCCCTTTCCCCTTCGGTATCCTGTTCTCAGGAACTTTTTCCCTGGATTAAAGCCATTGACTCCATTTACCCAATATCAGCATGTGGTCTACTGTTCTTCCTGTCTTACAAGAAAACGGGATCCCTAGTTGGAGCCTATGTTGGAGCCACCTTTGTTTTTTATCCCATTTTGAATTTCATATCTTAATGCTCGAAATCGAAAGATGGTTTTCATATTTCCCTTCATTTGTTCCAAAATCTCTGAAGTCTCATAACGCGAGCGGTAACGGTTATCATACTCTCAAGGTGAGTTCTACTTTTCGTTCAAATGATTTTCCCATTTTTTTACCTCAGGATCTCATATGTCGGATGTTATAGATCACATAGTTCACAAGTCCTGAAGAGAAAAATGGCGAAACCACTTTAAAGTTTTACCCAGGTCAGTAGCAAGAGTAAAATTTTTCTAAACTACGGTTAAGCATCATCGGGGTTTAGCGTCTCGGCATTTACTAAATCAAAAGTATTACTGTCATAACCCCGATAGCCGAAACCACGAGAATCTTGTTTTAGTAACCCGTGTTAAGGTCAAAGGTAAAAAGCTTAGCCACGGTTAAGCTCTATCGGGAATTCACAACTCGACGTATTTTCCTTTAAAAGCTACACTGTCAAAGCCCGGAGTCGCGAAGTCGCGATAAATATATAAACATAATTAATTAAACACTTAATCTGGTTTTATCCCCCATTTCAAATAAATCATATCATCACGATTTCACAACTCGGCATACGAACTTCCCGGAAGCTATACCTTCGAAGCTCCGAGTCGCGAAGTCATGATATAAATAATCACGTAATTAATTAAGTGCCTAATCATAGTTACGCTTTTTATTAACCAAATATAATCATCGCAATCTCGGGTCTTAGAGGTTCAAAGGGTTAAAGCGAAAGCTCTCGATGTAGCGAGTACCGAAAGATTAATTAACGTTGATAAAACCTGATTAATTGAGCTAAGCCAGTATTTCTCGTGATTTGATGCATGCACAGTCTACGAGGCAATCTTAATTTTTCCTTGCACCAACAGACATTTCGAACTACCAAAATTTATGGAATTAATTAGAAATAAGTCGAATCGACAAGTAAGGATTGGGTTTTTATTGCTAAATTTATATTTAAGCATGATTTGACCATTCTGTTCTTGAAAAGTACCGAGTTTTAAATGGTTGAATATATATATCTGTTATTTGTTATCGCAAATTCATTTCTATATTACACAAAGCAAACTTTTCTCAGCGAACTAATTTTTGTATGTATACATATTTTTATCGCAGAGAAGCTAAAGCAAGATCCCCCGCCACGGCCCCACGAAAAATGTATAAAGCCAATGTTGAGGTTTTGGGACAAGGTTTAGAACATTGCTGATACTTCACCTCAAAGTGTCGACTCTGTCAAGACTTGGTCGTTTGTTTCTGAGGTTCTACAGTTCGAATTGGTAGATTATTCTGATGATTCCAGTGATAATGAAAAAGATGACCTGACCACCAAATATAAGATCGTCGTCCAATCTGGAATGCATAAAGTAGTGGCCAGGCCACGACTTCTCCCTTACTATGATATGGTTTGGTGGGCATTAGACCATGTGGACATACCAACCAGAACCATCATCAATGAGAAGAAGGTCACTATTGGGACTTTCAGACCCGAACAACTGCAGGCTATGTACAAGTTGCCAACCTTGTCAGACCTTACATACGATGTCGAATTCTTGGAGAAGTTCAAACAAAAAGAATGTGTGCAATATGACAAGACTATGTCTAGTTTAATCAAAGATTGGGTTTCACACCCTGCGAAGTTCAGGGCAGACAACAATGGTATATATTCAATATTTTCCTTGGAACCATAGTTCAAATATGTAGCTATGATGACCTGCATATTATACGGGAGAGAGGACACCACACATTTTTTCCTTCAGTGAGTGCCTCTAATACATTCAGTTTCTGAAGGTTGTTCCTTCGACTGGGCTAAAATGATGTTCGATAGCTTGACTAGTCGAGTTACAGAGTATCGAGCACAAAGGGAGAGTGGAAAGATTGCTTCATTCTTTATGTCTATGTACATTATGGATGTCGTGTGTTTTCTGACACCCTTTCCCTTAATGAGATGGAGCTGGACTCCATCAAAGGCTGAGCCCATCCATGTCTACCATTCAAAACTGTGGGAAAACAAAGCGGTAGATTTTGTGTATGAAATCTTTAACTGGGTAATGGTACCGTTGCATGTCACTATTTTCGGCCACACACCACCCAGGATCTCAGACAGTATAGTGATGAATTTGAGCAGTATAGCCGACTGGTATGTAGAAGCAGAATTCTCATATCTCAGGGTTTTCAGGGCTTCTATTCCCCCGCATGCTTTACCATTATTCATACCCGATAAGTTGGCTTGTCGTGAGGTTGCCAGGCAAACTGTAATCAGTGGTATAAGAAAAGAGATTAAGGTATATTCAAAGAAGGTATGGCCACCTTTTCCTATTCATTTAAATTCTTATTCCTTGTTAGATTTCGGGCATGCTAAAGCTGAGGCAACATCCCTAGAAGACCTAAAATTGGTTCATGTTGAATTCAAGAAGCATGATCCGCAAAGGGTCGTAAGTAATCACTTGGCCAGCTACGGGCTTAAGAGTTTTGAACATGAAAATTTGACCTCGGATGACATTTTCCGAGGTGCAAGTTCTTATGTCGAGGTTTTGGCTCGGATACAAGCCCTGGCACTCAAAGAGAGGAACGATGTTCTAAAATTCCAAGAACATCGACGCAATTGTCTTCCCTCAGTATTGCGGGGTGATAATCCAAGTACAGCAGAGGTGCAACGAAAAGAATTCGAAGGCTCCAAAGATACAACACCCAGCCAAGAAAAACACCAAGACAGGAGAGAGAAAACTAGGAGTCCAAAACTAGAAATAAAGACTCCCGATCCGTCGAAAAAGCAGACTCCAATTACTACTCCAGGACAGCCAGCTAAGCAAATCGGAGATCCCATCGCCTCTATTACTCCCTTGCAGTCAACTCAGGGAAACATAGACACAGGGTGGATTTTAAATGAAGAATTTAGACCTATAAGGATGGAAGAGCTCTTTCCAAATGAGTTCTTTTTCGATAAGAAGAGAAAGATTGTGGTAAAAATAGAATTCTATCAGGAAGAGGGATCAACAACCAAGAAGTTCAAGGTGTTGACTAATGGAAAAGACAAGAATAAAGAAGATTTTTCTACAGAAATAACCGGGACACTAAGGACATATGCTACAACAAACCAATTTTCAGTCGGGGTTTTGAAAAATCAGCTGAAGCGAAAAAATTGCCTCATCAAAACCTTAGAAGCTAAACTAGCCACAGTAGAGGAGGCTGCCAAGGACCAGGCAAGCGTAGGAATAGAACAAGCAAGATTGGCTGATAAAAACGAGATAGAGCTACTCAAAACTAAGCTCGAACAAGCAGAGCTGGTAGCTCAAACCAGTCAGATACAGGTTGGCCAGCAAAAAGACTTGATTGAGCAGCTACAGGCTAGAGTGGAAATCACCGAAAGTAAAGTTATAAATATCGAGGTATTTCAGTCCCAGGCTTTGGAGATTTGGAGCAGAGTTTCTGCGGCCCAACAAAGTTTACTTGCCAAGGTGGAGACTATTCAGAACAATTGCCTGCTTGTCGATCAAGTATTAGAAAACCTATCTGTCAGAGAGAGAGAAGCTGGAGAAGCTCGTCTTGTGATTCAAGAGGCTGTAATAGCTTCAAACAACAGGGAATCAGGAAGTACCCCCAGGTTTTCCATTTTGGAGCAGACCGGAGGAAATATTTTATTGAAAGAATGGGAGCACAGTATATCAAAAGGTAAACTGCAAGCCAAGAATGTAATGAAATCCTTTGATGAGGCTTTTGGTTCTATAGATGGTAATCTGTTAGGTATTGATAGTGAGGGCAATGCTAAGACATTGAGTCAAATGAATATAGCGAAACTCTTGCTTGATATAAGTGAGAAAGAAAAGATAGATTTGGTCAAAGTCTCACAAGTAACTCTAGCAGACATAATCCAAATAGATAAATGGATGATTAAACCAAGTGTGTGATTATGCACTATTGACACCCTAGACCGACAGATGGAAGAAAGGTTGCCACAATTAGTCAAAGATTGTTACATTTTCGAGGCCAATTGTCAAGCAGAACCCTCTAGGTTGATATCTCGGCTGGTGGAGAAATGCGTCACTTATACCGAGCATGTGAAAGGGCAAGCTTCTGGCACCAAATAAAGACAGAGATGAATAAATGGAACAATTGTTCTCCTTCTTAACATAACTAAAGATATTGTAGCGATTGAGATTCCATCTTATGTAAAACTGTATAAATATACAGTAGAAATAAAGAAAGGTGGTTGGACCTTTTTGTGTCGATTGTAATAGAGGTTTTCTATCTTGAGAGTTAATATAAAGAAAATCTAAAGATTCTCAATTCCGTCACGACTGTGTTATGAGTTTGTTTCCTCGTATCTCATATTTCATTTCATTTCATATTTGTATCTGATGAATGCTTCGCTATAATTTAGTACAACCTCTACTATAGCTAATGAATTCTGGTTTTCTATATTGTTTACTGTTTTTCCTCTGTACCAGCTATCAGCAGGTATAAGACTAGTCAACACTCTAGAATTCTATATATATTTTATGCTTCATCGGGTTATTTCTTTACCTTTTTCTTCTTCTGTTTATAAGTGAGATTCTCCCTTGATAGGAGCCTTACATGATAGACAGCTTAATGTTTTCTCCCACCTCATACATCTTTATTAAAATATAACTCAGTTACGGGAAAGGGCCTTTGGTTTGCACCCTATTTTCACTCATGGAACTGTAAACTCTCCTTTATACGACCGAAATTGAGACAGCACCTAAATTTCCCCTGAGATTTTCTTATCTTTATATTCCTCTATGACTGTCCCTATAACAAGACAGCCTAATATTGAACTCAGACTATCAGATCAAACACATATTGCCTTAAATATTTTTGATACTATTCTTAAAACAGCCACTACCCGGGTTGAACTCGAACGTTCATGGGTAGCGATTGAAAGGGATATAAACATCCAGGAACAGTTGGAAGCTAGACAACGTCAACTCAGAAATAAGCCCTAGCCTCCCTTACCGAAGGTTGACGTTTCTTCCTTCTCTACCCCTTGCTCACTTTTGGATGCCTAGACACTGTACTTCTAAGCCTTAAGTACAGACTCTGGAACAACAGGTTGTTTTCCCTTTCTTCTTTGTGACACGCTAGAGGTCTCAGCCTTTGGTTATTTCTCTTTCGTGCCCGAATCTGGATGCCCTATGATGTCTTCAATCTGTACTTCTTCCTGTTGTGTGGGCCCCACCGTAGGTTTTGGTCTCGGCCCAACAGAATTTATTTGCTCGCTGGCACCACCATTCGTTCTATGGGCTAATTTGGCCCTCACAAGTTGTTGTGGGTTTCCTGTGCCGATTGGTTCATGACCCTGCACACTATCGTGCAGGTCAATCTCCATCCCATTCATCATCGGGGCTTGTTCTTCTTCCTTGACCAGTGTGGCACTCACTAGTTCAAACTGTGGTGGGGGAATTGCATCGACATCTACGATTCCTTCTCTTTGTGACATTTCCTTCTCCGCCTCTATGGTTTCTTGCAGTGACCTGAGATTGTTGTGTGTTTTCTGTGTGGTTTGTCTTGGTGCACCAACCTTTGGATGTGCCATCGTGGTTAGTTCTTGCTTTCCCAAATAAGCTTCAACTGCTTTGATCTCTGCACTCGCCTGTTTGCCTCTCGTCTTCGTGCTCTGTAGCTTCGCGAGTTTGAAAATTCACAAAAAGTCTTATTTGGTCATGTTTCTCCTTTATATAGAGGGTGCCATGAATGCCCTAAATATTCTAGGATAAGCTTCCTTGGTTTTTATTAATGCGTTGAATCTTTTTTAGTACGCTTCGTTTAGTTTCATAAATGCCCAATTCGTACCTTTTTGTCCTAATGGTCAGTTTTTACTTTTTCAATCATTGGCCCCTTTTCCAATGCGCTACACTTTTTCGGTGCATTGTACATTTCTGTTATGAATTTTCCTTAGTGCGTGTTGTTTTTCTTTCTGCCAACCATATGATGCACGTGGTTAGTTTTTCTTTTTGTTGCGTTGATTCCACTATATCTGTGCACGATATTTCCCAGTATTTTTGTATTTTCTTTATTTTTGATTTTTGTATTTATTTTTCTCTCTTTTTCTCCTTTTTATTTATTTTTATCATTTTTATGTCCTACTCTCTGCTATAGTACACTATATACATGCCTTTTCCCACTGCGTTGTAACTTTTAAAGGTTAGTAGGTCGACTATCCCTGTATAATTTCAGTTGACTACCGTTAATCATTCCTTTCATTTCTATTCCTCCCAAGTCTTTTAGTTGTACGTATCCCCCATATGTGACAGTCTTTACTTCATACAGTCCTAGCCAATGCATCCTAAACTTACCAGGATGTTGCAAAAATTTACTATCATAGAGAAAAACTAGGTCACCCTCCTTAAAACTCTTCTTCTTAATATGTTTGTCATGTCAGGCTTTATCTCTGGCTTTCTGTTCTTCCTGGTGAAATCCTGCCAGAATCCTATCCTCTTCCATTTCCATTAGTTTATTTAACTTTTCCTGTACTACACCTCTTTATGTCATGTTGGTAATTGTTGCTACGAATAGACTAGGTACCAAAAATTCTAATGGTACTACTGCTTCATGTCCATACACCAATCTAAATGGTGTTTTTCATGTCAACTTCTCGCATGCATTCCTATATTCCCACAGTGCTTCTAGTATTTTCAAGTCCCAATCATCACTGTTGACATTGCAGATTTTAGTCAGATCATTTTCCAAGATCTTATTGAAAGCTTCTATTGTTCCATTTGCCTGAGGGTGGTATGGCGTACTCTTTTGGTGATAGACCTCAAACTCTTGATTCATAGCCCTGATGGTATTATTAATAAAATGATTTCCTTGGTCACTCATCAAAATCCTTGGACATCCAAATATGGTGATCATTTGCTCAAACAAGAAGTGTGTTGTTGTCTCTACACTACAATCTTTGACTGGTGTTGTTTATGTCCATCTTGTTAAGTATTCAATTGCAGTAATGATATATCTAGCTCCTGATCTTTTTGTTGGTGGATTGATTGGTCCAACAAAGTCTATTTCCCATTTCTAAAATACCTATAGAGTCACTTTTGTTCTTAGAGGCATCGCATCCCTTATGTTGGGTTTGCCAACCCTCTGACAGAAATCACATTTTGGGCAGTATTCCTTAGCATCTTTATGGACTGATGGCCACCATAATCCTATGTTCAATACCTTCTTTGTGGTATATTTTTCTTCATAGTGTCCTCCAGCTATTCCCTCATGAGCTTCTGCCAAAATTCTACGTATTTTATGTTCCAATGCACACCTTCTTAAAATGTTATCTACACCCATATTGTATAAATTTACTATAATCAGTTGATATTCTGTAGCTCTTACTACCATATTTTTCTTCTGTGCAGTGCTAAACTATTGTGGCACAACCCATGTACGTAAGTATTCAATAATACCAGCGAAGTATTCATCATCTACCTGTACTAAAAATAGTTGTGCATCAGGGAAGTTGTCTTCCAAGTTAGTAGGTTCTTCTCCATTAGTTACCCTTGATAGGTGATCAGGTCCTACATTCAGCTTCTCTGATTTGACTATTACTTCAAATCAAATTTTTGGAATAACAATAGCTACCTACATATCCTCACCCCCAACACTAGCTTGTTGACTACATATTTTAGGGTAGAATGGTCTGTGAACATTTTAAAGTGCTTACCCAGTAGATAGTGTCTGAACTTATGAAGTGCATATACCATGGCTAATCCTTCTCTTTTTGTGGTGTTTTAATTCTTCTCTAATTCTTCCATTTTTTTTCTTGCAAAGGATATAGGATGGTCTAAGTCCCTTGCTCCTAGCTATGTCAAAATTGCTCCAAGTGCTATCATTGATGCATCTACATGCACAAGAAATGTATTTTCCCAGTCTGGGAATACTAAGATAGGTATTTTGACCATTTTTTTATTTTAAGGTGTCCAGTCCTTGTTGACAATCCTCATTCCACTAAAATCCGGTGTCATTTTTACTACTTTTTCCATTGGTGCAGTAATTTTCACATACCCCTTTATAAATTTCCTGTAATAGCATGTATATCCCAGTGTTGCTCTCAACTGGTGCACAGACTTTGGTGGTGGTAAATTCACAATGAATGCAATCTTAGCAAGATACACTAGTAAACCTTGTTTACACACTATATGTCCCAACAATATTCCAATAGGTGTCCCAAAAATGCATTTCTTGATGTTCAATGAGATCTGACATTGCCTACATATTTCCATCATGATTCTTCAAATTTCTACATGATCTTTTAATAGACTATATACAGTCCAGACATCTAGATATAATTATATAAACGGATGTATGAATTTCTTAAAAGCAACTATGACTAGTCTTGAAAATATAGTTGGTGCATTCTTTATCCCAAATGGCATGAATATATATTCGTAGGATCCCCATTCTATAGAAAAAGTAGTCTTATACATGTCCTCTAGAGATATTTTGATATGATGGTAACCTGAGAATCCATCTGTAAATGAATATGCTTCCTGGCCTCCCACATTCTCTAAGACCTCATCTGTAAAAGGGGTAGGAAAAGGGTCATGTAAGAAAGCATCATTCAGTTTTCTCAAATATACGCAAATCGTTATCTGCCCTTGTTTCTTTTCTTGGACTACCATAGGATTTATCCATTCAGTTTCCTCTATTGGTTCTATGATACCAACTTCCAACATTCTATCAATTTCTGGTTTCACTTTTTTTATATATATTGGATTCAATATGTAAGGTATTTTCTTGATAGGTCTAGCTTCAGGTTTGAGGGGTATCTTCATCTCACCTAGCTCCCTTGATATTTATTTCATCTCTGTAAAGGTCATTGGGAACATGTCACTCTATTCACACAGTAACTTTGTTATTCTTTCTATTGTTTGTTCATCCCAATAGTCTCCAATACTTGCCATTTTAGGATTTTCAGTTGTCCCAATGTTGAATTTATTAACTTTAATTGGTGCAGCAAATACTTATGACTCTAGAGATGGACCTTCCACCTCCCTTTCTCCTTCAATTTATATAATCTGAATGTTGCATGGATCATCTTCATCTAGTGCTTCCTCTTCAACATGATACCATGAAAGTAGTTATTTGACTGTCTATATTTTCTATTGTTGATATTATGTCATGATTTCAACCTTTGGTTAATCAATAGATATCACTCCTCGTATCTTCTTCAACATTGAATCTATGTTGGGGTTCTCATGTTCAAATGTGAAAGTTACTACAAAGTTCTACTATAATGTTGTCCATTATGTAGTGCCTCTACGCATATCCTGGTCTATATACCAATTCTCTTAGATTCCTTCCAATGTATGGATAAAGTGATGAGTCCATTCTTCTGGTGGTGTCAGACTCCATTGTCTCTTACACTTATCCAAGTGTTCCACTGGTGTTCTTTTCCCATTGTACCTATGCATTTTATTCATCTACACCAAATCTAATGCGTAGTAGTCGTTTACATTGGTATCAGTCCTGGATTGTTTCTTTGTGCACACCCCACCATCTTGCATGTGTGGCTTTGAGTGTAATATCAAGGGATAAGAGTCTCTTATTTTCTAACACTTCTTCTTCATATCTTGTTATAAATTCCTCTAATTCATTTACCAATGAAAATTGGGAGGTTCTCTTATCTCTATACCAACCCATCTTACTACGTAGTCTATTTTTTCATGCCTTCTTGTGGAAAATTCATGTAATCGCTATTGCCAATTCTCCAAACCTATATCTAAGTTGGAAGCATATGATGTGATGCTTCTCCAGCTGAGTACCCCATCTGCAGTTGGGTTAACATAATCCTCTTCTCACGCGGTGGTTCTGTACAACTGGTTTATTTCTTCCAGATCCAAACAAGTGGTTTCTACAAACCTTTCTCCTTCTAAAGGATCTAATGGTGCAATCACTCTATATTCACTCGATTCAAATGTCATTTTCCTTTTCTTCGGGTTGATTTTTGCATGGTTATCAAATTCCTAATCTAATACAAGCAATTTTTGGTAAGGTGTTGTGCCATCTACTATCTCTATTACTTCAAAATATGCCATAGTGCACACTCCATCCAAATCCACTGTCACACCTTTAAGCCTTCCAATTGGTAGCACTCTGTGTTGATTTGCTAATTTCAGTTGGACAGGTGAATATCCTAGTGTGGGTTATCCCATACACTGCCATGTATTCTTAGGTAAAACATTTACTTCAGAGCCTAGATCCAATATGATATCACCCATATTAAAATCCTCAATGTTGGAATTCAGTCTGAATTCTCTACTTTTCCTTCTTCTTGTATGGATATGATTGATTGTTTTATGTTCTAACTTCCCTTCTACATCAGTGTTACATCTTTCTAGAAAATTTTGTAAGATCTTAATATATTATGGATCCTTCAATAACTTAATACATGATTGTAGAAATGTTTTTATGGCATTTACTTTCTCTAAAGGATGTGCTTCACTGGTATGGTCCATTGAGGAGGGCATTTCATACATTGGTGAGTTCTAATTTTGATGCGCGGTTGATGTAGACACAAAATTTTGCTTGAGAAACTCTTGCCTAGCCTCCTTGAATGTTTCATTTTATTTTCATGCATCAAACTGCTTCTGTGGTTCAATATTATTCTTAACCCATTGGTGTTTTGTTGGATCTTGTTTTACTGTGTCATTTCCTGTCTTGGCTCCTCCTCAAGTGACTATATTGATGTTTCTCCCATCATCCTTGGATTCTGCAGAAATCCACTAGACATTCTGGTTGTTCTTATTCCTTTTTTTCTTGGATATTTCCCAAGAATGTTGGACAATCTTATGTATCATGGTTTGTTTTGCAACAATACATACATGTCGCTAGTGGAAGTGGGCATTCCCTTGCATAATGTTATGGCCGTTGGAAGTTGTGGCACAATACTAGACCTATGCCTCTACCAAATCCTCCTCTACCTCTGTATTCACCTTGATCTCCTCACGATACATTGTATTGAGTTACATGGTTATACTACACAAGGTTATATTGTGGTTGTGCATTGGTGTATTATGGTTTTGCATTTTTATACTGCTACTACACATTGTTGTATGGTGGTGGTACCTGATTGAAATCAGGTGTATCTTTTCATGTCATCATTTCTGCTTTCACCCTATACCTATCTGAAGTTCTTTCTCTCATCAACTCCATCATCCTACAATCTTTATCATCATGACCCACTAATTTGAAAAAATTGCAATATGAAATTTTGGGTATTGTCTTATACTTATGCATCATTGGATAATGATATGGATCATGTCCATGTGTTTTACAAATATCGCACTATGGTCCTCTTGTTGGCACTAGGTTTGGTAATCATGTTGCCATATACTATGCGAAAGTTGGAAATTTGTTCTTATGGTGTCCTTCTGTCCTACATGCGGTACACCAAACAACTTCTCTTTTCTCGTTTCCCTTATTCTGGTTAATTTGAAATGTTAGGTTCTTCAGATCCTCCTTCATCTTCTTTATTGTTGGATCTGTATGTTGGTACTAGTTCTCTTCCAATTGTAAGGTTTCCTGCAGAGCCTCTATCTGAGTTTGGAACTTATGTTGTCTTAATGGGTATTTCAAGTGTGGTAGCAGTGAATTCACAAATAAGTTCCTATGTTGCATGTTAGTAATTGCATACTTCATCTTACCTTTCAAACGTTTAAACATATGATCAATCTCCCAATCAGACTCACCCGTTTTTTGCTTGATTTCAATCATTTCATTCATGTATTGGTCTTTTGAGTTGGGATTTTGAAATTCATTTATCAGTAGTTTTTTCACTTCTGCAATAACCCTTATTACCCCTAGTGGTCTTTTTTCATCTAAGCTCATGTATCAGTCTAGTGCGCGGTCTCTTAGTGTGATAGCTAACTGCGTGAGCTTTATATACTCATTTGTGATATGATTTGCTTCTCATATCTTCTCGTAGATGAATAAGTTCTTTTCAAGGTCCTTTGATGCCTCTCCCTGACATTCTGGTAATCTGATCATGGGATCACATCCTGCTATTTTGAACTTTGATGAACTGCTACTTCTACATGGTGTAGATATTTGACTGTTACTTCCTAAAATGGATCCTCGAGTTGTTTCTCCTTTCTTGGGTGTGTTTCCTGTTTTATTTCTTCCACTAAAATATGGTTTTCTAAACGTTGTTGTTATTTCTGTTGTGTTAGTCACACATGGGCTTGTAGGTTCCACACTGAAGGTGATCTTGATTGGAGTTCTGCCTTATGTTCCTACCTTTGTACCTCCTGTTTTCTTTTCATATGTTGTGTGCAGGATTTCCTCAATCTTCTCGATAGCCTAGATATCCTCTACCTCTTTCTCATCACTTGCCAAGCCCTCTCTACCAGCTATGGCTCTCTTCTCATTATTCATCTTATATTGGTAGGGTGCTCCACTACGCATATTTCCATATTTTTCCATTATATGCTTTATCTGGTCTTCCTCCATCATGATTGGGTCCATGGCCCCCTTCTTCTTTCCCTTATTCATCTCTTCCTCCATTTTTCCACCTCCTGTCAGTGCTTCCCCCCTTCCCCCATGCACGTAGGGAAGTTTAGTTGTCTGATTCCATGGTCATCACACCATTGTTATACAATAAAATATTGATTGAAGTATACAGTGATCTGATATACCTACCTTTGGGTCCTTTTAGAAAATCCTTCTATATTGCACTATAAGACTTCACAGTATCTACTGCAAATTCAGTGATAAACCCAACAACAATATTATCAAACCAGAAATCTACTACGCGCGTAAATTTGTTATTAACTTGTTGTAATTGCACGATCTCCATATGATTCCAATCCAGCTGTCTGATTTGATTTGTAGGGTGATTTTGTTTTAACCTCAATAGCCACTCCTATAACAAATGTGGGAAATCACAGAAAAATACCCCATACAATTCCCTAAACACATATTTGTCAAAATATTTGTGCAGTGTTAACTTAGGGTTTTTGTTATAACACATATGATATATTATATATCATATGTGTTATGCCATAACACATATGATATATTATATATCATATGTGTTATTCCATAACACATATGATATAATTATATATCATATGTGTTATGACATAACACATATGATATATAATTATATCATATGTGTTATCACGTAACACATATGGTATATAATTATCATATGCGATGACATAACACATATGATATATAATTATATCATATATGTTATCACGCAACACATATGGTATATAAATATCATATGTGTTATGCCATAACACATAAATATATCATATGTGTTATGTCATAACACATATGATATATAATTATATCATATGTGTTATGTCATAACACATATGATATAATATGTGTTATGATGTAATATATCATAACACATATGATATATTATATACCATATGTGTTATGTTATAACACATATGATATATTATATATCACATATGTTATGTTATAACACATATGATATATGATATGTGTTATGTTATAACATATATGATATATAATATGATATATATCATATGTGTTATGTTACAACACATATGATATATATCATATTATATGTGTTATCTTATAACACATATGATATATAATATATCATGTGTTATGTTATAACACATATGATATATTATATATCATATGTGTAATGGAGTAATCTAATTCGGGAGCAATCTTCCCTCTCGAGTAGTTTTTCATATAATATATATCATATATTATATGATATATATTATATATCATATGGTGTGGTTGGTAGGTCGTTTTAATTGTGAATTCAAGTCTCTCCGGCAACAAAAGGGTGTTACAGAATGTTGGCAGTGTACACAATGGAACGCTGGTAGCTTTTCTGGGGGATAGTGCCACATGAAAGGGGGTGGCCGGAAATCTACTTCCAAAAAACTACTCGGGAGGGAAGACTTCTCCCGAATTAGATTACTCTGTTACACATATGATATATAATATATCATATGTGTTATAACATATGATATAACACATGTTATAATATCATATATCATACGTGTTATAACATATGATATAACACATGTGATATATTATATATCACATGTGTTATATCATATGTTATAACACATGTGATATATTATATATCATATGTTATAACACGTATGATATATGATATGTTATAACATATATGATATATAATATGATATATATCATATGTGTTATAACATAACACATATGATATGATATATATCATATGTGTTATAACATAACACATATGATATATTATATATCATATGTGTTATAACATAACACATATGATATATATCATATTATATGTGTTATCTTATAACACATATGATATATAATATATCATATGTGTTATGTTATAACACATATGATATATTATATATCATATGTGTAATGCAGTAATCTAATTCGGGAGCAATCTTCCCTCCTAAGTAGTTTTTCGGAAGTAGATTTCTGGCCACCCCCTTTCATGTGGCACTATCCCCAGAAACGCTGCCAACATTCCATTGCATACACTACCAACATTATGTAGCGCCCCCTTTGTTGTTTGAGAGACTTTAATTCGCAATTAAAATGACCTACCAACCACGCCAGTGCAGAAGTAGGAGATCGGATCCTCCATAGCGAGTCTGCAAAATATTGAGGAGAAGGCCAAGTCGGGTCGAGTTTTGCACGTAGAACGACAGCTACAAGCATATGTGGGAAGGTGAAGCAATATGAGAGAAATTTAAAGGCTTCCATATCACGTAACTGTGGATGCTTTCATGAACTGACCCCTACTGTGATGTGAAACTATGGATAATGGCATGGAGATAGCTTGGGTGGCTATCTATAGTCATCCAAGATGAAGTTTCCAGAGGAATGTAGAGTCTTTATTCCTCATTTCCTCGAACACATGGAGATAGACCTTGCGACGTATAGCCAGACCATCAATTCTACCATCACAGAAACTGAAAACCAACTGCAACTTTGTCCCTGGAATTTCTAAAATTTTATTCGGACTAAGATTGGATTTTGTAGCATCTGTGTTTTGGGTCTGGTGGTTTTTGAGTTACAGCAACTGACAAATTTTAGATTATAATGCAAAAATGAGACACAGGACCAAATGAGAGTTCATGTAACTGATGTAGAGACCAAGAGATAGGAAGTTCCTCGGGAGTTTCTCTCGAGGGAACAAGTGTCCACTGATCTGAAGATGCTTGCAGTAGGAAGGCCAAATCAACCAAATCCACTTTCGAGTTCTTTGAATTATATAGAGGAAGTCAGGGGAGATGAAATTTTGAGTTTTCCCGGGGTGGTGGGTCCTAAGGGACTTTGAGTTTTCCTTATAATGAGATTTTTAGTTATCCATGTTTGATTCATGGTTAAAATACAACCGTCAAGATTATGGGCCTTTCATAGTCCCTTTGTAGGCATTCATCAATAATGCCAATGCCATTATTGGAATTTGTCCATTAAATTGGAAACTCCCCATCATATCGGAAACTGCAAACTATATGGAAACAAAATTGAAAACTGCCCATAAAATTTGGACATTGGATATTATTCCATTTCTTCCTCCATTACTCATTTTAATTAAGGTTTCCAATTCCATCTTTATCACCATAAATGATGGTTATAGTTGGTAATTGTGGTTATAAAAGGAAACTCTTTCCATATGTTTTGGCATTAGCATCCCACTTTTACGTATATAACTATGATTTAAGGGAATTACTTTACAACTCTAATTTTAGTGGTTCAATTTATCAAATTCCTTAATATATTCACTATCAAAGTTGTACAATTAAATTACTCTTCTCAAATAAAAATTAGATATCTTCTCAAATTAAAAATATATATATAAATTCAACAAGCATTGATAATTTTGTTGTACCATATGTTGTTAGACTTCTATGTGATGAGTCTTATTCGATCTTTATTTGATCAAATGGCCCTTCTGCAATTTGTGTGGGAAAATGCCTTAATTTGGGTAGTAACAATGCCCTTCTTTATGGAGATCCAAAATGAAAGCCTTAATTTGGTTTGTAACAATGTTCTTCTTTATGGAGAGCTAAAATGAAATCCTTAATTTGGATAGTAATAATGTCCTTATTTATGGAGAGCCAGAATGAAAGATTGGATCTTTGTAATGTCTCTAGGAGATTGGATCAAACTAAGTAGATTTGTGATTTCATATCTTTGTTTATGGGGAACCAAAATGAGAGATTGAATCATTTGATAAAATGCCCTAGTTTGAGAGATTTTATCATTTCATAAAATGCCCTATTTGAAAGATTGGATCATTTGATATAATGCCTTAGTTTGGATAGTAGCCTTGTAATGTTCTTGTTTATGGAGAACCTCCTTACATCACTCAATGGAATCCCCAACCTTATTTTGGATAGTAGTCTTGTAATGTTCTTGTTTATGGGGAGCCTCCTTGCATCACTCAATGATATTTTCAACTTTATTTTATAGTAGTCATCACTCAATCGTATCCCTAACTTTCCTTTATAGTAGCCTTGTAATGTTTTTGTTCGTCGACAACTTCCTTGCATCACTCAATGGCATCCCCAACCTTGATTTTAGATTTGGCTTGCTCTTAAGTGGAGTTTCTTGTTGGAGGGATAAAAACTTGGTGTGTGCTACTTATGTTCAAGTTTCATGTTAAGTTAGATACTTCATTGTGAGAAAGGTGCTAATAGTTGTTATATGTTGTATAAATGTGTGTGAGAAACAAAAATGGAATATATTTGTTTTGTCATATAATGAGATACATTTATTTTGTGATATCTTGAAATAACAGAGATATATTTGTTTTGGATATCTTGAAATAACATAGACTATACTTATTTTGTGGATTGAAACAATTTCTATCAACTCATGTGTTTATTTTTTTAATTACATTTATTTTGTGATGTCTTAAAAAGATTTTTGTCAATTTATAAGTGACAATTTTTTGTAGTCATTCAAAGAAGAATTTTAGGCTCATAACTTACAAGTTTGTGTGTTGGTTAAATAAGAATTTTAATGGCTTTAAATGACTTTAAATGGTTTTTGATGTTGTTCATAAACTTGTATTAATGGGTCTTTTAAGTTTGAAAATCCATTTAAAAGAAAGTTACATTTATCCATGTGCTTATATGGTTTTCATTATGGACTATGACTTTTTTGAGAGTAGGGTTAGGGTTTTTCATTATGCAGGTTGAGTTTGTTAAACATAGGGTTAAGGTTTTTCATTATGGAGGCTCAGTTTGTTAGATATAGGGAACATATTCTTTATATTTGGCCTTCACATTGGTTTAACATGAAATTTTAAATTAATCTTTTATTATATACTTTAATATCAATTTTATAGTATCCCACAAGGATGAAATTTGATAGGCAAATTGCTTGTAGCCTTATGGTTTTTCATTGTGGAAGTTGAATTAGTCGAATATAGGGAATTTATTCTTTATATTTGGCCTTCTTTACACTCCTTTACCCATGAAATTTTAATATATTTTTCTTTTCTTTCTTATAAATAATCTAATAGCAATTCTATGGAAACTCACACAGATGGAATTTGAGAGGAAAATTACTCGTCATGAGGAATTTTACTTGTCGAATACAATAAAAAAATTTACTTGTCAAATACAATAAAAAATTTACTGGAACCATCATCAATCTTTGATGGAAATCTTCAAACAAGTAATAAAGTGATCCAAACCATCAAATTCAATGGGTTGGTTTTGAAATTCCAATCCTATTGGTGGATTATGTTGATAAGGATTTTTAACCCTCATCAATCCATGCTAGATTGTTAGGAAAAATATTCAAAACATGATTCCAATATTTTACTATGCCCTAATTCACTTCTTCATTTCTTTCAAAATACAAAAGAAAAATGTTAAAATAAAATCTTAGTACTAGAAACAAGATATAAACAAAGTCTAATTATATTTTTGTTTCAATCAAATTTGATACCATATATCCATAGCCAAATTAAATGAAGTCAAATCCCATTCATATATAACATTGATGTCCAACAACATTTTAGTTAAATAGTTATAAATTAGATCGTTTTTCATAAACTACTGACAAAATCCATAAAGAGAGACTTCAATGGTTAAGTGGGATAGGTAAGAGCCATAGGGACCATATTTACAAGTAGTGTTTTTACCATGCCACAAAGGGGGTAGTTTTTGATGAAAGTATCAAGCTAGTGTTGCACAATAGGCCAAAAGAAGTGGTGTTGGAGTGCTCTTGAGACACCTAGAGAGTAATGAAAACATGATCATGAATCCTATCTAGTTGATGAACAAATGAATAAATGTTGTGGTGTTCCTTCAACAAATGAGAAGAGGATGATGTCTACAGAGTAATGGGAAACTCGTAATGGGAAAAATGAGTATATCCATAAGAGGCCTCAAAAGGAGGGGGGGTCATGGGATGTTGTATGTTCAAGAACAAGGTGATCACAAGATGTAGGAGATATATGACTAAGTTATCGAGTTCAATTTTACTACAATTATTTTGAAAAATAGATCTAATGTGGTGTGTTATTAAGAATGTATAAGATTATGAATATGCATAAACAAATTATGAAATTAGAGGCTCAAGAAATATTTCAATGGCTAAAATCTAGAAGAGAAGACTATGTATAAAAAACCAAACAAAGAAAACCATACTTAATGGCTCATAGAAGTGTAGTGCTTAATGAATGGGGAATATTGAATGTGACCATAGAAAAAACATGGGCCATGATTAAGTGTTTAACAACCAAGTGATGTTACCATTGAGTAAAGAAGAGAAGAAATGATAGTACTAATGAAGGACTAGACCTCGAGCAATGAATTTTGAAGTAGAACAAAGAAATTTATCTAAGTCATTGAGGAAAGGAATGTTTCTTAACTCCTTTGTTTGTTGAACAATGAAGAGCCAATATTGAGCAAATGAATAACCCTAACGAGTTTCAAAATAGTGAGAATTTGGAACAACAATGTGCCAAGCATAAGAATGACCCAACCACAAAACAAATCAAGGGAAAGCCATGTGCTTAACATCATAAAGATATAAAAATAATTCCTAATAGACTAGGCATGTGTATTCAAAAAATAAATATCACTTTAAGTGTGCAATGAAAAAATTTTAAGACGAGGAACACTTAAAACATATTCAAGACAAGGTTTCTAAATATGTTGAATGGCATCATCATGCATAGGTTGCACATGGTTGAAATTTCTATTCACATATCATTATTGAAATTGTCAATCAATAGTAACAAAATAATAAATGTGTTTATAATCAATTGGTTGTGTTGGAGAATGTGAAACCTATGTTCCCTATCAGTTTAGATTCCTACTCTTTCTAAAATACCAACTTCTAATAATTAAGAAATAGAATACCTACTAAATAAATAGAAGACCTCATTCCTAATATTAATATTATTAAAAAATAATAAATCTTCTCATAATTCCAAGCTATCTTAATACCTTTCTAGTCTCTAGTTATAATACCCAAAAGAGTATAAGGAGTTCCTTAAAGCCTATAACCAAGCTCTTCAT
>JASDQU011440193.1:8024-23752 GCA_032191745.1 Picea mariana | reverse complement strand
AATGGCATGACATGTACTATCCATATAGAATAGTATTATCTGAAAATATATCGTAACTCATACCGTTACCCATCAAACAAACTTGGGTCCATTACCCAAACCCTGGGTCTCCAAATTCTCATGGCCATAACTCTCTAACCGTGAGGAATTATGTGAAGTTCCACATACCACCGGAAATGACATGACAAGAAATATCCATCTAGGATATTTTCCCTGACAAATTCACTTTCCATCATTTCATTATTCCACAATTAAGCATGGGTTCTCTTACTCCACAAAGCATCTTCCCGTGAGGGCTTTCACCATAAGGGGACCACTTTGGAGTTCATCCATATTTACTTCTTATCAACCATGAAAAATTAATAATGAGTCATATTTACATCAAACACTATTGGGTACATTACCCAAACCGTTGTGCTACAGGTCTTTCTTCAAGGGTTGACATCAATGACAACCAACCTTAATTAACACCTTTCGCCATTAATGATGATATTTTCGGAGCTTGCACAACATTTGTTAGCATTAAACAACACTTAATGCATATTGGGAAAATAAAGAGAATGGCAGGGACGGACGAGAACAAGTTTGAATATGGAGCTTTTCATGAACCCACCAACCCACGGTTATGGACGATCAAAATATGTTAAGTGTAGAAAGGCGGTCGATCGGACTTGCATGCAGAAGGAATAAAATACTTAGGGGCTCAACACCTGTGAGAAATCTGATGATCAAAATGTAGATCACGAAACTTTAGGTGCAAAGTGGAGATCACGGAACTTGGAGGATGAGGGCTTGAACCTGTGAACTCACGAAATTGAAAAAAATGGCTAAGTGTAGCATCAGACTTATGACATGGAAAAGTGGATGGAGGTGAAGGTCCACCAACCCTTCGATTACTGAAATATGACTAAGTATGGTAACTAGAAAGGGACAGGAGAAAGGATAAAAAGAAGAGGGAAAAAGGGGAGGTGTAGAAGAGGGAAAATAAATGAAAAAAAGAAGTTGGGAAAATAGAACGAGGAAGGAAAACCAAGAAACGAGAAATGATCTCAACAATGGTGTATGATTTCTAATCCATTTTCGGATCAATAATTGTACACATAAAAATATGCCAAGATCATTGAAGTCACACAATGCACAAAGAGACACAAAATTTACCCTGAGAAAACCCACAATGGGGGAAAAACTTAGCAACCCTTCCTCTAGAATAATATCCAACAAAGAACCACAAGTACAATGTCACAATGAAGAAACCCTAGCCCAAAGGATCAAAACCAAGAAAATAATGTCTCCTTGCTGCAATTTTGGCTTCCTGGTTGCAGTGGTGAACCTTCTTAAGAAGAGGACAAGTTCTGGTGGTTGCAAATGAGGCATAGGTGCCTCCTATTTATATTATATAGTTGACTTCTTCCTGGGCTGACCTGAGCCTTTACTGGGGACGACTTTACATCAAAACGATGTTATTTCACATTAAATTCATTGTTTTCTTATCATGTAGCCGACTTCTCATTCTAAACTTATTCTAGGGGTTTCTGCAATGTTTCTTCTTGATGAATGGCTTCCTGAAGTTTCCAAAAACTAACACTCCCTCTCAACGAGGAAGACATTCATCAAACATATCTTGTACTTGTTCTTGGTATTCTTGTGCCATACAAAAGTTTATCCATGAGCCTCATTAACTATATTGATGATCCATCTCCACAACCATGTGTCTAGCACCTTAGGTCATTCTTGTCCCATGAAAAAAATTATGACCACATCAGAGCCACATTCACCTCATAGTTGATCCTAGAATGTCTGCATTCCTACATGATCACTCTATGAATGCAGAGCCACATTCACCTCATAGTTGATCCTAGAATGTCCGCATTCCCACATGATCACTCTGTGAATTCATTTAGCTCGATGCTATCAGACACATGGAATTTCACCTCAATCACCTCGAGTCTTCAATCCGTCGAAGACTATGTCGAGACACATCTACTCCAGATGTAGATGTTTCCTATCTCCCCTGGTATGCAACCCAGTACTAGGAGAAGGGTCGGCCCAATGCTTATCAGGGCCACTCACCTCACCGTGAGTGTTATGCCTGATGCAATTCACACACATTGTAGGAGTCCTCAGTCCATCGAGAACTATGTAGGTTCAGTCCATTGAAGACTACGCCGAGCTTCGAGTCTTCATTCCATTGAAGACTATACCAGGGTCTCAAGCCTTCAGTCCATCGAAGACTACCCTAGGATCATTCCCACATGGTCAAGTTCGTCTGACCAATCTTGGAATGTTTACCCAATATCCTCCTATAGATCTAGCAGCATCTCGAATCTTCAGTCCATCGAAGATTACATCTGGGTCTATTCCCACATGATCAAGTTCGTCTGATCAATCTTGGAATATCGACATGATGCTGCAATCAACACTCCCCCAATGAATGTTATGAGGAAAATATATCTATGGCAAGGGGTAAACCACAACAGATGGAATGGCACACATAAACCAAATCTAATCCCAAGTATGCTATATAACTGAAATGCTAACAAGGCAAGCCTAAGAGCCTACCTCATCCAGATGTTCGAAGAAGATCACCATTGAGCACACAACCCAAATATTTATACATGCAACTTGTCCTTAACCAAGATACACAAGCATATGGTGATAATATATAATGTTAGCATATAGATTAACATAATCCATTAACATACATGAAAAATACTCCCATGGAATAATAATTCAAATATTTGCAAGATATCAATTGGATGAGAAAATAGTATTTCTATTAAAATAATCAGCAAGAGTACATAGGTGACAAACTTCTGTAACGACACATATCAGAACCAAGAAACTAAGTCCCTCCAGCTGGGCCTCCACCACTTCAATCATCCACCAAAGGTAAGC
Organism: Picea mariana; assembly: GCA_032191745.1. NCBI lineage: Eukaryota > Viridiplantae > Streptophyta > Pinopsida > Pinales > Pinaceae > Picea > Picea mariana. The sequence goes on along the minus strand of JASDQU011440193.1, from coordinate 20,857 downwards.
TCATATATAGGAGTCAATGAGGTTCTTCATCACAAATATGGAAGATCTTGGGGGGATGAAAAAAGAGTTCAGGCTTTCAAGGACAAAGTGATCAAGACTCAATATGAAGTGAAATTTATCTAGAGTGTCTTTGCTCTCAAAGTTGAATTGTTGAAACCCTCAAGGCTTGGATATGGCTCAATTTATAGCTTTCAGATGGAACTCAAGGGTCAAGTCGGAGCGTTTCCAATATATGGAAGTTCAAGGATCATGAATCTCGTGACATGGCATGAAAACTTGACATAATTTTTAATTTTCAGCACCAAACCCAATGTACGCGGGCTGTAGTGGAGCAACCTGCGTATACGCTTGTTGTATAACTGATAGGGCACATATATGTGAAAAAATATGTTTTTTTGGCTCTGGAATACACAAAAAGGGAACTTCAAGTCTGCATAGGGAAATGGAAGGCCATCCAAGCAAGTTGCATGGAGTGAGGAAAAATTTGTTGTAGTAAGTAAACATTTGCATTCCTGCCAAGCTTGTCCCAAATAGAGGCTTAGTAAAAATGTCAGCTACCTGCTCATATGTGGATATGTGATGGAGCCTCACTACTCCTTCTTGCACCATGTCTATGATGAAGTCCTTCAAGATCCCTCGAAAGCCACCCTACTTCATAACTTGTGTCACTAGTTGCGATATACAACTGAGTGCTACAAATATTTGCTTCCCTACTTGTCTGGAAATCCTGCTTGATACCAAGCCAAAAATTGTATATCCCGACAGTTTTACTTCATCATTAGACACCAATCATATCTATCTATACCAAAACACAGGTACCTACATGCTGTGTTGTAACCCAATAATACGGTCATGGCTCAACCATATACTGGCACAAGGTGCTCTTTGCAAGGCAAATGTCTATCCCGTCACACAAATTCCTCAAATGTTTCGTCATAGGTGTGGCCATGGACTTCATGTCCATCATGCTAAACCTCTTTGTTGACGATAAAAATCGCAATGAGGAATTTCGCCCACAAAATATTGCTAAAGCCTATTATTTAAACTATACTAATAAGATATAATACTAGTAGGTGGGACCCCCTTGTAGAATGGAGGCTCGGAGATAGTCATATCACACATTTTATGATGTTGTTTTGATGTTTCTTACAGGGTCTTTTATGGTTGATGATGCAGTCTTGGTTTCGTTTTGACATAATGACATGTGGATGATGCATTTTATGGGATGTTCTATTATTCAAAGCTTTAATTTTATGTTATGATTGGCATATATTTACAGTGCTATGTTCGATCATGTCACCATGATTTATTACCTGGCTACACCTACACAAGACATATGTTAGTAACAACATAAAACAAAATCAATGGGAAAGAGACTTACAAAAAAATCCAAAAGAAAGGGCTTATACTATGCTATGTTAGAAGTTATGTGCAATTAAAATAAAAACAAGTTAGTATTAATCCTAGCTACAAATGGTTAGTGGCTATGTGATTTGCAATTGAGTTATATTGGGCGCATTTGATATATGGTATGGTATGGAATTTGACAATGGTTAATATGAATTTTTGGGTGGCGCATTTGGAAAGCAATGTGGTCGCAAATTTCAATGGTTTGGAATTAATGACATGGTTAATGTATTAGTGATGGTTGGTTGTCGTGTACTTCAAAATTGAATGAAGAAGAAGATGGAAGCGACGTGTAGTAAATGCACGACACTCCATACTTCCCCCATTGGGCCATCACCCTAGTATGGTTATTGTTACATTTCGTTTGCTGGTGGTTAAGCTCCGAGATCCAAGCCTAGGAAGGAAGTGCTAGACCAACTCGCCCCTTTTAAAGCTATTGGTTACATGTAAGGTTCTTTTCACCCATCCATGAATTTTGCTCCGTGTATGAACAAACGATGGCTCAGTAATGATTTGGTTTGTGTTTTTCCTGAGATTTGCAACTGTGTAAGTGCGTGGTTTTTCTCTCTGGAAAGACTGTGTGGTTGTTCGACTTGCAAGTAAAGGAATTGGTTGGTTGAGTTGTGCATTCGTTGGTTGTTCTATGTGGTGAAAGTTGTGATGGCTCTCTGTAGTTTTTAAGTGGATATGGGTATTATCGCTCTGTGTTTTGTTGGAGGGTTTTGCTCTATTTATCCTTGCTGGCCACTTCCTCACAGTTATGAGGGTAACCAAGACCAGTCGTATTTGGGCTGCTATGTGTTACTGTGTATGTTTTTCAGACTGCCTTTTGGTCACTATGTATTTCCCGGAGTCATGGTCGTGGGCTTATTTTTTGGCATCAACATGTCTCAGAAGTCGGTTATAGGGTGGCCATTATGCCAAGATATATGGTTGTTTGGTGATATAAGTTATGCCTCGGGCCAACATTCCCACTAGCATTGTTATCCATTGATTCGGTCCTTGAGAAATGCATAGGGTATACCTCTGTGTGCTCTAGGGTACTTGTCACTATCCAATGGACATCCACTTCTCCTCTGCATCGTTTTCCTACACTACCCGTCATTGAATTGTTGCGCCATTGCACAGACCAGGATGTTATAAGGAACCTTGTGGTTCTATTGTGCTTGTATCGAAGGGTCTCTACCTATTGGTTGATATGTTTTGAGGACCTCCAGTCCCTTTGTGCTATTGATGACCAAGCGAAATATTGATTGCTTCTTTGTATTCGTCTTTACAGAGCTCGATTTCAATCATCCCAAACTATTCTTACTCTTGAAACACATCTTGTGATTATCATAGATTGTTGAGTGGTCATGACAGCTGTGTTGAGTATCATATCATATTTGTTTGATTGAGTTGATTGGAAAGTTGTGATCGGGGATGAGAAATGATATACAGTCAAGGGGCTGCCTTCTTTTCGTTATGACAGTTGCGTCGAAAACCTAGCTTGTTTTTATTTGATTAAATTGGTTGATTGGGAATCAATGATAATGTACAGTCAGAGGGATGCCTCTTTTTCGTTATGATTTGGATCGTTGTGTTCTTACATCATGGTGTCAATTGCAAGTTGGCGACTGCTGTGTGTTTCACTATTCACGATCGAGATCATGGCAAATTGTGGAAATTATTGATTGTGATTTCGTTGTTTCACTGTGTGTCTATTATGGAGGCATCGTGCATGTTTTATTTAATTTCATCATCAGTGATGAATCTAGGGTTTTGTATTATGGTTTCATTGCAAGTTTTATTAGTCAACATAATGAAAAGGGCATGAATTCGGGCAAGTATTAAAAGTCTGTTCAATTTGGAAAAAGGACCCGTGTATATGTTTTATTTGGTCGATTGCGAATTATGGACAATGTTTGATATGTTATAGTGATATATGATGGATAGAGCAATGTGGTTGTGCATTTCTTTTGATTTTGTTTTAAATGAAAGGGAAGGAAATGAAAGAGCCCAAGTGTCTCTTAACAGGGATGTTGAAAGTCATAGTGATTATGAGTATGATTACAGACTGTGTTAATTGAGAAGTTTGAAGAAATTGAATGTGGGACGGTGAACAATTTTGACACACAATAATTGTTTAATTGGTGTTGATATCTTTTGTATGGAATACAAAGCTGTTTTTATGGATTACTTGATTTGTTTTATGAACGATATTTGTTTTTTCCCTACCATTCTCTCACTTTTTCACACATTACAAGTCCCCTTGCCTTCCCATATTCACTATCCACTCCCTATTCTTAAAATCAAATTATAGTTAAGATAAACTCTGTATTATAAAAGTTAAAGGATGACACATGGAAGAATTAGAGTGATATATTCTTTTGATTTACGATACAGTTGATTACTTGATGATTTGTTGAGCAGTAATCATGATCTACCCCCTTTCATTTTAACACTTTTCGCTCAATACAATCCCTCACATATCCCATAACCCTTATTCAGCCCCTTCTCATTGACAAGTATTAAACGATTTGTATGGATTGGATTGCATGAGTCTGATGTATTGTTGAGCCAAACTTTGTTTCATATTTTAAGAGATGTCATGTATGGTTGTTAAAGAAACTAGTTGCTAATCAATAATGCATACAAGAATGAACTTTTTCAGCAGAGGTAGCCATGGCTGGGGTAACAGAGGAAGAGGAAATTGGAACAGGGGCCCTAGAAGGCCAAGGTTTTCTATACATTTTGATGTAGACTTGCAAGAGTTGAGCAAACTATTTCAAGCTGAATTTTTTAACTGGATTGGATAAGGAGTGATCCAACCAGGGCCAGAAAGGCCTCCCTTCCAAGCCCCACATGTCCCTAGTATCCCAGTTCCCCCTCATGTCTCATTACAACCTAAAGTCCCTGAAAACAACAGATGGCAAGAGATTTTCCATCCGATAGTCTCCCAACATCGTGGCTGGACTAACTTGCCTCTACTTGCTCCTTCACCTGTTAATCAAATTGTCCAAGCTGCCTCTGCCCACTCACCAATATAGTCTTCCCATGCAAGCAAAAGGTTAAAAACTAAGGCCCACCATGCTCCTGAAAAAGGAAAAGTCGTTGCTGCCCCATCCCCCCCCTTAAATGACTCTGCCAAATCCGTGTCATCTCGCATGCATTTGAGAGATGATTGCTCTCATGTTATCAGTGAGATTAGGCCTAAAGGCTCCATACAACCTAAGGAAAATTCAAAGAAATCAAAGGGTGAAAACAACAACAAGGGGAACATTGCCTCCCAGAGTGGAAAATATGGGTTTTAAGTGTTTTTATTTATTGATTGTTGAGAACAATTGACTTCTGAAGTTTTGGACAACATACTATTTTTTGGATATATGGATAATATATTTTTGGATATAATTTCAATTATCATTGATATAAATTGTCAAATTATGAGAGTGATGATGGGAGCCACAAGGAGAGATGTGTTTGATTGATTAACTAGTTGTGTTATGCTTGTTAAATAACTAAAGGGAGTCACAAGGGTTCCCACCTACTAGTTATTATTTATTAAAAACCCTTATTATGATTTTATTACTTTTCCCCCTTAACTAAAAAGTTGGTTGAGTTTTAGTTAACTTAACTAAAGTGGTAGTTTAACTACTTCAACTAATTCTAATTGCTTAAAGGAAAAAGGAAAAGGAGGAACAAGAGGAGAATAGAAGGAGAAAGCATACTAAGGTCTGCTCTTGAGTTTTATTGAGATAATTCAGTTTTCATTCATTCTTTAATTCATTGAAAGCCTAATTCTCTTTTATGATAGCAGGGTATTATTGTAGACAACAAGATTCAAAGCTGAATTACATCATTCATAAACTTGTTTTTCAGAGGTGTTGATCTATCTTTGATAGTCTGTGTAGACTTGTCTATTTGTGAATTAAATTTCATGGCCGATAAAGGATATTGTGCAGAGTCAAATGGGCAAGGATCTGTGGCAAGCTGATCCAACTTTTAAAGTTTAGTTTTTTACTTCTGTCAGAAGTCCTTTTGTATGGTTTTCATCGGGGACATCTAAGTTTGACTTTGGTCCAAACTTCCTCAGGGAATTTTGTAAAGAGAATGAGTTTTTGATAAATTGGAATGAAATAAACGATTTATTTATGTCTCATCCGTGTTGATTATTGACTTGGTGTTTTTACTTCTGTCTCTACATTTATTTCTGCACCTGTTATATTCAGAAAATTACATAAATATTGAATTTTTTAGCAAACTTTTATTTATAAAAAAATCAGCCTAAACACTTGTAACCAATACTTGTGGATTAGGAAACAACTTTTGATGGCTATAAACATAGGGTGATATTCTTGTCTATCTTGCTTTAGCCAAGTAAGAACTGAAAATGCTCAAGTAAGATCATTTCATATCTTTTCCTCAACATTTATTTGGCGACCATACTGGGGAGATCTTCAATATCTCTCTGGTTGATTTTTATGCTTGATTATCATCGAATACATCTATTTTTCTGATATTGATTCTTTGACCATTTTATTTCTTAATGATTGTACCTGTTGCAAGGAAGCCCAATATTGAACCCGGTCTTCAAGATCATACCAACATTGCTTTAAATTTGTTTAACACCATTTTAGACTCTGTTAATACTCGGGCCGAGCTTAATCGTTCATGGGAATCAATTGAACAAGACATAAGTGCCCAAGAATGTTGGGAATCTAGATGTAGACAACCCAGAAATCAGCCATAACCTTCTTTTTCCTTAAATCTTTGACATTCTTTTCATGTCCTTAGACCCTCATGTTTCTAGGAGAAGAAGAGGCTTATCACTTGAAATTAATCCTATTGCTGAAATAGGAAGACAAAATGTTGTGTTGTCAACCCAACAAAGTGCTCTAAGGAGAACCTTGTCTTATTCATCCAATTCGTCTTTTTCTCCCTTACCTATCATCCACAAGATGGCATCTAGTGGTGGCTCTGGTGGCATTGTAAGTGCTTCCTCCTCTCAGTCTTCAACGTCGTCAGTGATTGGTAGCTTATATAGTCACCAAGTCCTTGTCCAATCTACCACAAACCCCACCAAAGTCATTAAAAAGTATGGGCTTTTTCAATTTGAAGAAGATGCTACAACCACATCGTGGCATGTTTCCTCTCCTCTTAATCTAGTACCTGCTACTCATCCACTTCCTAAATTCAAAGAACATATTCCTAGGTTTTCAGGGAATAACACTGCCACTACAAATGAACACCTAATGGAATTTTCTAATGCCTGTCACAACATAGGAGCCAATGACAACGATACTTGCATGCGCTTATTTGTCAATTCCCTAGAAGGAAAGGTTGCGGCTGATTTCTTTGATCTTCCTCCTAAGATTCTGTCTCCTTGGGAGGATTTAGTCTATTGGTTCAAATCCACCTATGGGCAATATAAAATCCCAGTTGAGCAGTTACGGGAGTACAATAACATCGCTTATAAGGATGGTGAGACCATCAAGTCCTTCAACTTGCGTTTCACCAAGTTATACAATCAAATCCCTGAACTCATTCGACCTCATAACCAAGATGATTTCATGCATTATTATAATGCATTACCTTACCCCTACCGTTATAGGCTTGAGGAAAAAGCCATTGATAACCTCGGTTCCGCTCTGCATACTTGTTTAGAGTATGAAGAATAGCTTGAAAGAACATGTCTTCCTTAGGGAGAATCAATTAAACAGACAGACATGTCTGCCCTCTTATAGCTTGTACAAGACATGAATAATCATATGATAACGTATGAGCGAAAGGGAAATGTCTCCCCTCTTACCCCTGGAGCTTCATCCTCTTCTGCACCCCCCTTCAGAAATCCGAATGAAAATAATTTTCAGCCTAAAGCTATCATGACTTGTAGTTGGTGTAACTTTTGCGAGAAACACCACGAGGAAACCACATGTGAGGTAAAGAAGAGTGCCATAAATAAGATCATTGGTAAAAGACCGGAAACTACTATCGATGTCCTAGATTTTGCAGAGCCAGAAGATGTCATGATCATCAATACTAGGAACAAATCCTATGCTCCCAAAGACAAATATGATCCTCCCCGCAATTCTTCTAGCCCGAGCTCATCCTCACCAACTACTACTGTTCAGGTTCCTAAGGTTCCTGGTAGTCAAGGAACTACCTCCCCTCTCCCCTCTTCCAAATAAAATATTCTAAATCAGTTGGCCAACATCAAAGCATATGCAACCCTTCTGGACATGGTTGTCGTCCCTAAAAACAGAGGCATCTAAAACAATTCATTGAAGGAAAAAATTCCGTTGTAGCCAACCTCTCTGAAGAGGTAAATGAAGAGGATTTGTCTGTAAATAAAGTAGGTGTACATAACTTTAGATACCCTGTAAAAAATCCCCCTTTTTATATTTCTGTAAAGATTATGGATAAGATCGCTTATTGTTGCCTCATTGCCGGTGGTTTGGGCCTAAGTGTAATGTTGAAGATTATTGTGGAAGAGCTAGGCTTGTCTTGTACAAATGAAAATGCCAGAAGCATACTCTCTTATAATAGTCTACAACAAACGACCATAGGTGAAATCAAAGATGTGACCCTGGTTTTGTGCGCACACCCTGAAATAATGACAACCCTTAATATTCAGGTAATTGATATGCCAGTAAGCAATTACTCAATCATCTTAGGAAGAGATTGACAAGCTTTGACAGGTGGATAACTCTCACTCGACGAGACACACTTATCCATTCCTCAGAATCGTAAAACAATCATAGTCCTTAGAGAGGGAAGGATTTCACCTTATATAGAAAGTGTTCCACAACCTAATGTGAATTATGTCGAAGAGGACCTAGGGGTGTATTCCATATTTTCCGAGGAGGATAACATTCCCTTGGAACAAATCAACTTAGAAGATGGTATGTGGCACATGCACTTTGATGGTTCATGCTATAATGAAGGAAACAAAGCTGGCATTATCTTGTACTCTCCGGTGGGGAAAATTGATAACTTTTCATATAGGTTGGATTTTGCTTGCACAAACAATGTCACTGAATTCAAAGCTTTATTATTAGGCATTGAAAATGCCTATAATCTAGGTTGTGGTCACCTTACAGTTTTTGGGGATTCCGAGCTTGTTGTAAACCTTGTACGTAAGATATACTCTCCTAGCAACAAGTTGATGAAACGATACACCCAAACTGTTTGGGCACTTATCTCGAACCTATTAGCTTTCAACATTACTCATGTTAAGAGGGAATTGAACTCAATGGCTGATCGATTAGTTGTTTTTGCATCCTCTCCTAATCAACAACTTCTGCCACACATACCTGATTATACTTTTCAATCTCTATATCATCCACATATCCCTGACAATATAGAATCATGGTAGGTCTTCCCTAGCGATGAGAGCATCTGTGCTTTCATTCAAAATGAACCTTATAAGTCTAAGAAAATTATATCCATGGAAGATAACAAGATTCCTAAGGGCTTGACTCCTCTAGAGAGTGTTGAAATATTGTAATTGCAAAGAGTATTCTAATTATTATTGATGTATTATTCATTAGATCAATCCCCTTTTGCGGATTGATCATGTCGGGTATTGTAAATGACCAAATCCCCTTTGTGGATTGGTCAAACCCTAATTGTAATAGGCTAAATGGAAAGTCGACCCCATAATATATTAAAGTGGTTATAACCACCCAGAATGAGAAGTCGGTCCAGCCAGAATATATTAAAGTGGTTATAACCACCCATAATAAGAAGTCGGCCTTGCCACTGAAAAGACACCTTCATCCACACGTGCCAGATTGTATAAATAAAGAGGCTAGCACCTCATTTGGACACACACTCACTTGTTCATCAGAGCACAAGTTCAGAGCTGTAGTTGGAGAAGAAATAAGAGAGAGAGATGCACATTCTTGGGAGAGGACTTTCTGTATTTGTTTATCTCTTGGCATTGTATTAGCTATCTATATTAAGGAAGTTTTTGCTGGGTTTTCTCCCCCATGAGGGTTTCCCAGGATAAATGATGTGTCTCTTGTGATTGTGTATTTCTCAGTGATCCTATCTATGCTATTTTTATCTAGTGAAATGAAAATAAACCTAATAATAGCTTAAACCTTAACATGGTTTCAGAGCTAAGCTGAAGAGAGCATCTTTCACGAGAGAAAGTGAAAAACGTCACTATTGTCGTACATACAAATTAGGGCTTTTTATTGAAGAAGTATTTCAGCCCCAAAACCATCTCGAAAAGTGCACCCTTCCTCAAGGATCACTTTGGCATTCTCAACGCAACTTTTCAGTGGCTAGATCTCCTGAAAAGTGAAACCCTAGTTTTCACAAAGTACTAGAAGTACCAGAAAACCAGAGTACCAAAAGTACCAGAAGTACCAGAGTACCAGAGTACCAGAAGTATCAAAAAACCAGAAGCACCAATCCAGAAATCTGCTGATCAAGTTTGAGGAGGAAAAATTTGGATTTTCAGAAATCTGACTGCACCAACCTACTCGCCTCAGCTCAGTGCATCTATCCCCTGGATCATAATTTCAAAATTTGAAGTTTGAAAAATTAGGGTTTCCTCATAAAACCCTAAGTTGCAGTTGCAATTGCAGTCTTAGAACCAATTGCAGTATCAATTGCAGTTGCAATATTAGTTGAAGTATCATCCGTAGCACCAGTTGCAGTCACCCTTGAAGTTTTTAAGAGTTGGTAATGATTACCGCTGCTGCCAGATGGTGCCACTACCTGCAAATGCTATCAGAGGTATGTACTCACATATGTTTAAATGGTTAAAATTTAATGGGTATTTGCAGAAGAAGGGATCTCTTGCCATAGATCCAGAAAGATCTCAAGATCCAACACATTCAGAAGAATAATGCAACTCAGGTTTGATTATTCTAATACGCATCTATTTTTTATGACATTATTTTGATTAGTGTTGCATGTTGAAGCTATGATCAAATTATAAAATGGATTAAAGTAGAGATCATAGAAATTATTCTCTAACCTAGCCTTCTATCAAGAGAGCATATTGTCCTAGTACAAAAGATAGGTTGAAGAAAACACTTGTCATCTTGAGTGAAGGAGACTTGGAAGGAAAGTAGCAGCACACTCATTCTCAAGGACAAGGCTCCAGGTTCCAGGAGAAATCTCTTGTGTTAGTTCCAGGTTGCCATGGAGGAATGTTTGATCACAACACTATAAGAGTGTTGACCTCATTTCATATTGTATTCCTTACCTTTAATCCTTGCTTCAGACAAGTTACAAGTGATAGCTCTAAAGGAGATACTGTGATGATTGTTCGTGCTATTGCTTGATCTACTATTATCAAAGGGATATTATTCTTGCTTGTTGTTTTGTTGACCTTGTTCTAGGTCACATGTGATAACCCTAAGGAAGCTATAGTGAAGGTTGCAGAAGGCAACGTTTTAAATGAGACATGAAGCAGACTATGTACATGACCATATAAACTCATGTACCAAAGAAGATGAAGAAGAAGCTTTAGAGTATCTCATATGAAAATTGATTGAAAGGAGCAGAAGGCTCCAAAGATGACTGAACATTAGAATGGGAAGCATAACTCGTTTGAAGTCTGACTTTGTCTTTCACATCTAGACTTGGTATTCAACACCAAGTATACTGTATAAGAGATGATGAAGTCCTTATAGACTCAGAAGAAATCGAGAGTAAGCCTGATCTCAGAAAGTATCAGATGAAGAGTCAACTTCCATGACTGGGAGACAGATGCCATGAGAAGACTAGATCGTAACTTTAAAAACTTCTAGGAGATATGAAATATCCTGGGAAGATTCCCTTGTTTCAGTGACAAAGAAGGAAGCCAGTTAGAAAGACTAGGATATGAATTCTTCCGTGAGAAGAGAAGTCAGTATTGACTTCCAATATTGATCTATACAGATCAAACATGTTGCAGATGTACAAATCCTAATGTATGTCCAGAGGATTCTCCCAGCAAAAGGGAGAAGACTATGACGAGACACTTATTGAAGAAATAGTTCCAGTACTTATGAAGAAAACCAGAACAACCATGATTCATATATAGTATGAGATGTGGGGGGAGAAATCCCCATATTTAAAATTGAGTGGCAGTTGGTGCAATACATTAGTTGGGTCATGGAGACATGACTACAATGAAAGATAGAGTTACCTCCATGAAAGAAGAAGAGTTATCTTCAGTATCATTTATTGAGGCACTCTCATTTTCAAATGAAACTGTTGTTGTGATAGAATAAGAGGAGTTACTCTCAGATTTTAGCAGCCACAGTGAGAATGAAGTAGTCATTCTTAGCCTCAAAGTAGCTATAGGTGTAGAGTCCCAGATTCCAGAAGGAGCAGTTGAAGAGAGAGTAGAGGACATACTCCTAGACAGTGAGACAGATAGTGCCTTACAGAAAGCACATAGAGCTAGCACAAGTTTGTGCAGATTTAGTTGTCGCTGAGCAAGTGTACCAAATTGGTACAATGTAATGAGAAACTTTGATTTAAAGATTGAAGATAGAAAGACTCATGTCTACCAGTTGAAGGACGCTTTGTATGTGTTGAAGCAAGCTCCTAGAGCTTGATATAGAAGAATTTATAGTTTACTGAAGAGCTTGGGCTTTACCAAGAGTAAAGTTGATTCTAACCTATATTTCAAGGTTATGAATGATGAGCCAGTGATGTTACTACTATATGTAGATGATGCATTCTTGATAAGATGAAGAAAATCTCAACACAGATTGCAGAAGAAGCTCGCTACAGAGTTTGATGGAAGACCTAAATGCATTATCTCTTAGGTATTGAAGTTTGGCAGAGCACAGAGAAGATCTTCCTTAACCAAGGGAAGTATGTAGTTAAAATGAAAAGGGTTGACATGTTGAAATGAAAATCCATATACACACCCATGGAAACAAAGTTGAAGATCCTGGTAGATACCTCATTAGAATTGGTTGATGCTACTCTGCACAGACATATTATTGGTTTAGTGATGTATCTGATGAATACCAGGATAGATATATGTTTTGCCTTGAGTCAATATCTGGTAGAACCCAAACGTGTTCACATTGTTGCTGCAAAACATATGATGAGATACCTTAAGGGTACGTTGGATCTTGATCTCTATTATACAAGAGATCATGACTTCAAACTGAGTGGTTACACCAATTCAGATTGAGCTAGAAGTGTCTCTGACGGGAAGAGCACTTCATGATGTTGTTTCAATTTGGGATCAACCATGATCTCATGGTAGAGTAGGAAGCAATCAATCATTGCTCTCAGTACAGTGGAAGCAGAATACATTGCTGCGTGTTCTGCCAGTTGTGAATCCATATGGCTTCGTAAGTTGTTGACTGGTCTATTCAACCTAGAGATGGAAGCAACCACGATCTTATGTGATAACCAAAGCTGCATAAAGATGACATAGAATCCTGTATTTCATGACAAGTCGAAACACATAGAGATCCGAT
>JASDQU011440192.1:14477-28150 GCA_032191745.1 Picea mariana | reverse complement strand
GTCACTTAGAATATTTGATGCCTATATTAGTTTGAAATGTATGGAATATATTTATGAAATATGGCACTGTTTGGTCCCTTTCATACCACAGTGTGGTCCATCTTGTATACAGATCATCATAAATTACAACAGGGTAGTATTGTTCATTAATACCATCCTTGAAGAACTCCTAGATGGGTGCAACTATAAATAATGAGATTTCCTCTATTTCATTTTTCTCACGAAATGTATTCCACTAATCTTTGACATGGGGGACATCTTTGAGGAGCGCAAATGTAATCTTTTCTCTATTGGAAAAGTTATGGAAATAAAAATACCCTTCTAGAAAATCCAACCATTTGTCTACAATATCTTCTTCTATCTAACATTTAAATATAGGAATATAAAAGTTTATATGTACCTTGAAGGGGGTGACGCCTATGGTCTAGGAAGATGTGTCGCCTATTGGTATTCATATAAGGATTTACACAAAACTATCCATCATCTCGTTCCTTTGTTGCGCAAGGGATTCCTCAAGAAAATTTTTGAAAGGATCTCATGTCCTGTCGTATTTCTTTTATCCCACTATGGAAGGTCACTTGGGCATGTGATATATCTTGTCGTCAAGAGAAACAAGCTCAAGACCCAATATTTCTACCCTGACCTTATCGGGGACATGCACTAAGAACGACAAGGAGAAGACCGCTCTAATACCACTGATCTAGATTTTATGAGAAGAATGAAATGAATAGAGATATATATTATTAAAACATAGGTATAATTAAAAATAAGAGAGATATAGTAAAACTTGGCTTCTATTCAATAAATAAATATGTTGAAATTGTAAAATGCAGACTGAAAAAAAAACTTGCTAGAATGGTGGTCTCTTATCTTTAAGAAGAGTTGTAACGGTTGCAATCATTCATAAGAAGATGAGTAAAATGAGGCTCCAAAGGAATTTTTACATCAAACATGAATGAAAAAATCCTATACATCCAAAAACCTAACTATAGGAGATGAAGTGACCAAAGTCATGTGGGCCATGTTGGGGTAAGTTGGTACATCAACTTCCCGGGGTCGTAACATTTGCATACAATCTTTGTTTTAGGCCCATGATAGGCCATTGGAAAGGTATATACAATGAATACACATTATTCCATCACACTCTACCTCTACCTACAATGGGACTATGGTGGGCCCAAAAAACATTGTTGAGGGCCTCAAAATGAACACAGAAGTTTAGGACCAGAAAAGCTAGAAACAAATTGCCAAGATGAAAACTGTAACTGCCAAGATGACATATGTATGTGAGCCATTTGGAATAGTAGGTGGCTACTGATATCCCCCTGGATCAACCCCCTTAGGGATTCCTTCACTCTCATTGACTCATCATCAGACTGATTTTCTCTTAAGAAAAGAAAAACATATTTCTTACTAGAAATAATCAACATATTTGCTTGGTTGCACTTACTAGTGAGATATTTGACTTTCCTTTATGTGAATTAATGATGTAGGACTTCCAATCTTTGATCAATCGGTATTTTTTTTCTCTTCACATGAAGATTGCATCCCTAATATACATGTAGGGGCTTCTAAATACTACTCCACATACACCAAGGGGTACTACATATATTTCCACTTAATAAATAAAATTAGCAGTTACAACAAATTTATTCTTACACAATTCCATTGCCTTTATCTCTGCATTCTTGGATTAAAGAGAAGTCCTTTATTTCCTACATGATTGTGTAAAACCCCCATGTAGTTGAGGAGTACATTTGCGTTCTTTGGAGAGATACCCAACATGATGGCCATCTTTCTGAACTCAGTGGTGTACTCATGTACACTCTTCTCCTATCTCTGCCTAAAGTAGTTCCATTGGATCCATTTGTCCTGTACATACCCTATAGGGTAGAATTGGGACTTGATGAGGGTTTTCAAGTCCTCCCACCTAGTTATTGGCAGATCACCCTCTAGCCTAAGTGTTTCCCCATGCATTTCCCACCAGGTTAAAGCATGGTCTTATATATTCAATCTAGCAAATCAAATATTCTTCTCTTCATCTATATGGTGAACACTAAAATAAACTCCTAGATTTTGCAACTAATGATTCATTTTTAATGCATCGTTCTCACCTTGGTAAGAATTTATGTCCACTTTTTTTTCCATATTGAATAGGGACCATGAAGGGTTCATGGAACCTAAACTCATCGTGTCTTTCTCATATTATTTATGTGACTTCTTTCCCGAGTCTTTATAGTATTCCTATTTACTCTTCGATATGTTATCTGTATCGTCTCCAATCGGTTCATGATTTTTTTCTAGAGATTCCATGAGGAGGTTCATATTACAAATAATGTTGACAATTTGTGTTTTCAACCGTTTAAATCTCTCTTCTACTAGATCTCAAGGGTTGTTATGAACATACTCATTTTCCATGGGTAGGGTTTTTATGACTTCTTTTTCAGCTGATTCCAAGATCCTGCAACTTCCCTTGAATACCCAAAATAAAAAACTACTATGATACCAATATGATATGTAAATTGTCATGGATATCCATTGCAACATTTTATCACAATAGATCTAATAAAATACTGAAATATTTACAATTAAGCTTATTTTTCCTTTAGATCTCCAGAATATTTAGTTCTTGATTTTATACTTATGCATGAAATAGAGGAAATGAGAAAAATAGAGAACATTAAATTAAAATAACACACCATCCACAATATAACACAATTGTTTTCTTTGGGAAACCCTTACGGGAGAAAACTCAACTAAAAGGTCAAGTTTCTTTTCTCTCTTTTCTCTGGTGTGGAAATAATGCAAGTACAAAGGAGAAGGAACTATGTATGGAGTTTATTGATACTTGTTGCATGTTAGGTTGCTATAGAACATTAACCCCCTCTATTATTCTCTCCAATTTCCCACTCCCAATTGTTTTATTCTGCTATGGAACAAAATACAATAACATAGAATGGAAGCCCTTCTCCTCCTAGTGGCTCAGTATTTGACATAGCTCGATAGCCATATAGGGGTAGGTTTTAAACTTCCTCAACCCTCAATTGTGCTATGGTTTTCAACCTTATATAATATTCTTGAAATTACATGCATGGCTATCTCAATATGCATTAGTAATGGGTGTTGACATAGCATTGTCTCTTACCATGGTGGTAAACACAGTAGGTCAACTTGCCGGAGGCATAACTTTTTCATAAAATCTATGATTGACATAATGTTTTCATCATTAAAAAGGTGTCAATGCGTATAATAGCTTCATGGGGTCCTAGTTACAGTAGGAAAGTTTTAACCCCAAAAAGATTCATTCAATGCCTTAAAATATCCCCAAAGGTTCTTGATCCCAATTTTCCAAACTGGGACCTGCCACTAAAATGGCCCTGCAAGTTGATTCCTCCAATTTTTTCCACTCTTAAAGGATCAAGATAGATGAAAAACAATATAATGGTCCATTCTAGATCATTGAGGGGTACCTTCCATTCCCCCTAGTGGATGGGAATTATTTAATGCAACCATTTGTTGAGGATGATGGGGGAAAGGATGAGTTAAGATAGAAGGATGTTGGGAGGCCTTTTATCGTGCCTAATAATGATGGATCTCATATGTCCAAGGGAACTAATGAGTAGGGTGGTCCTCCCCAAAAATCATGTAGGGGAATTGACTCTTTTTCTTCTATTTCATGCCTCCTCCTTGATTTTTTTTTGGTTGGATCAGTCCCTTTCTCAGTATTGGATTTTTTTTTCTTTTTATTCCTCTTCTTCCCATGAGGTTGTTCAAGATTATCGATTGTGTGGATTGCGTTGAGTTCACCTTGAAGGTCTAGGTGGGGATCGAGGTAGTTTGAGAAATATGAATCGTAGCTAATGGGTTGGATAAATAGTCATGTAACCCATCTGATTAACTATCTAGCCCACAAAGGTATGGGATACAAAAATGATCATTGCATCGGCATGGAGTCCTGGGTTTGGTTTTCTTGGATCCCTTGACAATTGAGGATCATGAAGGATGATATCATAAAAAGTGCTCGACTAATAATAAATCAAATCTAAGTGTTTTTCATGCAATATGGCCTTCTCTTTGTTAGCCACAACAGCCATAGAAACATACTTGGATATGGGTGGTAAGAGAGATTGGGTGAACCAATCCATAAGGATTTAGGTCTTGATCATCCTACGTCTTATTCTCCACTCATGTATATGATCATAAATGTCAGTGTATGTATTTTGACACAATGATGTCAAGAGATATGTTCCTATATCATACCATATGGGAAATTGGTAATGATTCAAAAACTCCATAGCTGAGTCACTGAAACTATTGAAGTAGGTTCCCTATAGTTCTATGTACCATTTGGCAGAAATTTTAGTCAGGGATATCTGCAAAAGATGCAACTGTATACTATAATCCATCAAAGATTTGTATGATCACCACAAGTGATAAATCATGATGTACATGTATGGTTATTCTCTCATATTTCCATCAAATTTCAGCATATTGTATGGGAGTTTGGTAGGAATAACCAACCATGTTTGATCGTAAAAAATAGGGTCATTCGTCAGATGTGAAATATCAAAAAAAAATATAATTTCACCAAGAATGGAAATGACATATGTGAAAATTAATATTGGGGATGAGGATGATTCTCCTGGAGTCCCAAATGAACCTTAAAACCCCCCCATGTTTGTAATTCTAGAAGGATGTGATTTTACACAAGGTAATTTCTCCTAGGAATGGAAGAACTTGTAGGAGAATAGATTCTCCCAAGACTATCCATGCCCCTAGGGGTAGGAATAGAGCCTAAAGAAAAAGTACTTACTAAACCATGGAAAAATCCCCAGGACCAGAAGTATGGATGAAGGGATAGGCACCCCACTATGAAATGTTTCCCCAAGTGGGTATGCCCCCAGGTAAAGGTGTGCTACCCCACAGGATACTAAATCCTTTAGAAACATTATTACCGCTAGCTTGATTAGGAACAGTTCTGAACCCACTAGGTATATTCCACCCTGAAAGGAAAACTAACACTCAACATGACCAAGTTGCTCATAGGAATGGTAGAGGTGGAATAAATTCCACTCCCCATGTTCAAACCAAGGACTTTCCACCCACTAGAAGAAAATATTGAAATGGGAATCAAAACATATGAGATGGGTATATGAATGCTATGAATATTGATAAAAGGAAATGCACACACAACCAACATCCCCCAAATGGAGACATCTGATGAAATGGGCATATATGGCTCCAGAAAATATAAAAAAAAAAAAAAAAATTGGTTAATTTTTTGTGGCTTTTGTGTCCATTTTTGGTGGTTTTTTGACACATGGTGTTTGTTGATGGTTTTTTAATTTTGGTTAATGAATTAGGGTTGTTGACTAATCCGGTTCAATGGATTAGGGGTTTGGATGCCACGGGATTCTATATGTATATTGTATTATAAATAATTAATAATATGATGAATGGAAGATTAGAGTTGTGGCTCTAAAAAAATTTTTGGTTTTCCCACTTTGGGTTTCCAGGGTAATAATATCTGTGTATTATGTGTGTGTGCCATTCTATATTTTCTATTTTATTAAGAGTTTGTTTGTAGTAATTATTTGTACAAGGTTAAAATATACATTTGGTATCAAAGCAATTATTGGATTTAGGGGGACACCTTTGTGGTTAGTGGTTTGGCTCAGGTTTGTGATAAACCTTGTTATATGAGAGATATGCAGTATTGATTCTTTAGGTGAAAATAAATTCCAAGTAATGTGAAAATAGAGATTGAGAAATTTAATGGGAATTTGTTTTAGCTATGAAAGATCAATATGGAAGATTTGTTGGTAGAAAAGGATCAGTGGATCGTGGTGGATATAGGTACTGCACCTACAGGAATGTCAATACAAGACTGGAAAAAGTTGGTTTGGAAGGAGAAGATAACAATTCGATTGTGTCTCTCAAATTTAGTCTTACTAAATGTGTTAGGGGAATCTACAACCAAATAATTATGGGATAAGTTGGGGACTTTGTATCAGTCTAAGTCCCTAGAAAATAAATTGTTTCTGTGAAAGAAGTTGTATAACCTAAGGATGAAATATGGAGACTCGGTGATAGAGCATATGAACGCCTTCAATACTGTGGTAAGCCATTTATTATCTATTGATATTAAAATTTTAGATGAAGATAGGTGTATCATTTTATTGTTCTCTTTACCATACTCGATG
The DNA here is from genome assembly GCA_032191745.1 of Picea mariana. NCBI lineage: Eukaryota > Viridiplantae > Streptophyta > Pinopsida > Pinales > Pinaceae > Picea > Picea mariana. The sequence continues at coordinate 21,947 of JASDQU011440192.1, read as the reverse complement.
ATACACTTATCCTAGACTGGGATAGTATCTTCATCATCGAAACTACATTAAGTTTCGATGATGTGGTCTCATATTTGTTGTTGGAGGATATGTGGTAGAAGAACATGGAAGGATAGGGCATAGATGCATTATTTTCAAGAGGAAGCTCCCAAGAAATAAACAAATATAAGTCCTCAAGTGGGATATCTAAATATAAGGGTAGAACTAAATCTCCCAGAAAGTTTGTAAAGGTATGATAGAGATGTGGAAAAGAAGGGAACTAAACGAAGTAATGTATATCCAAAAGTGTTGAGAGAGAGAAGGGATCTGAAGATGCTCCTTCTGCAGAAGAAAAAACCTCCTTGGAAGGAGGGGATGTGTAATTGGCTTCATCAGGCACACATGCAAATCATGAGGCATGGTTGGTTGAATTAGGTGCATCATTTCATATGAATCCCCACAAGGAGTGGTTATGTGAATATGAAAGGTAGGATGGAGGTGATGTTTTCCTAGGAAATGACTCGATATCCAAAATCATAGGATGAGGAAAAGTCAAGTTGAATCTCATGGATGGAAGGATTAGAATACTACCATGTTTTTTGTGCATCCAAAGATTAGCCATAAATTTGATTTCTATAAGAAAAATGGACGATGTAGGGTTAAAAAATGTGATTCATAAAGAAACCTGCAGGGTGGTTCGAGGAGAAATGGTGTTGTTGAAGAGATCTTGGTTTGGAACTATGTATAAGATACAAGGAAGCAATATTAGTGATGGGTGTTCGAACATAGAATAAATTCTAAATAAAAAATTAAATTTTTTATTACGATAGGCATTTTGAATTGTACTTGTGTGAGTGTCTGGTTTGATTTGTTGGAGGCCTTAACGTCCCCCTCTTAATTTTTCGAAAATAAAGCGTCCCCATATTAAAATTTTGGAAATATTCTCTAGAATTTCTTTTGGTTTCTTGTTTTGAGCAATTTTTTCGTTTGCATGATTCTCCTTTTTTTATATCATATCATCTTCGTCTCCTCAATATATTTTCATTCATATAATTTTTTTCTCATTTCGACTCCCAGATCAAAAGTTATGGGTTGTTGAAGTTTTGTGTTTTTCATTATCCTAATGAGTTGGCAATGCTTATTCATATGAAAAAATTACATATGGTGTTTCCACATCATCTCCACCTATCACCACATAAGCATTAATTACCACATCTCTTGGCACATGATAATTTTTTGTATTTTTATTTTTTTTTGTAAATAAAAGAGAACTATATTGATATTCACATATGTACATGTCAATACAAAATCAAGAGTTTTCCATCTGCCCCACCACAGCTGAGAAACCAAGATGGGTGGATATCAAAAATAAAGTGTATCTGTGACTGTGAATGTAACTATAACTGACAAAAAAGATCAGAATGATCAATTGAACAATGGCCATGGCCGACTGTATTACATAGATTGATAGAGAAATTCAATTCTCTGCATAATTGACTAAGCCAAAATAAAACCATGAACTTGGGGGAGCTAGCTCGAGCTCAACCATCCTTTGGCATTATAGGCCAGGAAAACAAATTGTCCACAGGTTGGGGATTGATTGCTGGCTGGAGCATTCGTCATCGCGTCAAACAGAAGGTCTAGACGATGTCCTAGGAATTTCTGAATATGTGCTTGGTCATCCATTTTCTGTCGTAGCTCGAAGATGATATGAAGGTGCTCATCTGTAGGTCGAATTAGGGTGGGCAAAAGAAGCTCCTCCGTCATATATGCGTCCACTACATCCACTGCATCCACTGCATCCAAATATGCATTCACTACTACCATTGTTGTCAAAGGAGTTACCACTTTCCAGCTGGGAGGAATTTCGTCCTCCACCATGCATTCTCCAGTGCCATAAAAATGGTCTGGAGTGTGGGCATTGGGTGGGGAAATTCCTGGGCGAAGGCTACGCGAAGGGGTGAAGTTCTCGGGAGGGAGAATTTCCTCCTTGCATGGTCCTCTACCAGGTTCATTGGTGCGAGTGGGGGTGGGGGACTGGGTTTTTTTAGGCCGGTTATGGAGTTGGTCAAGACGAATGGTGATTATGAGGGAAAGAAGAGAGCGGTGAGTCGATTGCACCTAGTGAAGGTATTGTAGTGTAGTGGGCCCCTCTTGGAATTTCCCCTCTCTCTGGGAATGGTGTGAGGCTTGGGCTAGATGAACAATGGAGGGACGACCATGGGTGGCCAAACAAGAAGGTGTAAGGAGAAAATGGTGTGGGAGATCCAGGGAGTAGTCGATATCAAGGTGAAGAGAAGGACGAGGAGAAGTCAGGAACAAGGCAAAGGAGGAATGAGAGATCATTCTGACGCTCAGATCTTCATAGGTCCTAGTGAATTGACATGGGTGGGATCCATGAAGGCCAAGGTGACTGCAAGCCTTGTGCAGGTATGCCCAACTTGGTTCATGCAAGGCTTCATTAACTTTCCTAGGAGTGCCCAACACACTTCCATTAAACCATAGTGAGTGCGGATCATTCAAACTAGAGGGACGGGAGGTTGGCGACAAGGATTAATAGCTCCCTATGCAGCCTAGCTCCACCTGGTTCCCAATGAAGTCCACCTATCACCCCATCTGGGAGACATAATTTTGTATTTAACTATTGTAATTATTGTAAATATTATTTTATTTTTTATATATTTACTATTATTATTATTTTATATATATATTTATTATATATATATATATATATATATATATATATATATATATATATATATATATATATATTATTTATTTTATTAATTTTTTATTAGAGTTTGGAATTTGGGGAGTTATAATCATTAATTACCACATATCGCCACATGAGCATTAATTAAAATTTAGGAAATATTGTCTAGAATTTCTTTTGGTTTCTTGTTTTGAGCAATCTTTTTGCTTCCATGATTTTCCATTTTTTATATCCTGCCGTCTCTATCTCCTCCAGATATTTCTGATGATATAAAATTTGTCTCATTTTGACTCTCGGTTCAAAAGTTATGGGTTGTTGAAGTTTTGTGTTTTTCATTATCCTAATGAGTTGGCATGATGATGTGGCAACACTTATTCATATGAAAACATTACATATGGTGTTTCCACGTCATCACTGCCTATTGACACATAAATATTAATTACCACATCTCTTGACACATGACACATTTTGTATTTAACTATTGTAATTATTGTAAATATTATTTTTATTTTTTATATATTTTTTATTATTTTATATTTTATTTTATTTTTATATATTTATTATTTAGTTTATTAATTTTTTATTAGACTTTCGAATTTGGGGAGTTATAAGTATTAATTACCACATATCACCACATAATCATTAATTACCACATCTCTTGGCACATGCCATAATTTTGTATTTGGGTTGTTGAAGTTTTGTGTTTTTTATTATCCTAATGAGTTGGCATGATGATGTGACAATGCTTATTCATATGAAAAAATTACATATGGAGTTTCCACGTCATCACCACCTATCGTCACATAAGCATTAATTACCAGATCTCTTGGCACATGACATATTTTTGTATTTAACTATTGTAATTATTGTAAATATTATTTTATTTTTTATATATTTATTATTTATTTTATATTTTATTTTATTTTTATATATTTATTATTTATTTTATTAATGTTTTATTAGACTTTTGCCACATAAACATTCATATGAAAAAATTACATATGGTGTTTCCACGTCATCACCATCTATGGCCACACAAACATTAATTACCACATCTCTTGGCATATGACATATTTTTGTATTTAACTTTTGTAATTATTGTAAATATTATTTTATTTTTTTTTGTATATTTATTATTTATTTTATTTATATTTTATATTTTATTATTATTTTTATATATTTATTATTTATTTTATTAATGTTTTATTAGATTTTGGAATATTGAGAGTTATAAGCAATTTGGGGAGTTATAAGAATTAATTACCACATATTACGACATAAACATCAATTACCACATCTCTTGACACATGACATATTTTTGTATTTAAATGTTGTAAATATTATTTTATATTTTATATATTTATTATTTATTTTATTATTATTTTATTTTTATATATTTATTATTTGTTTTATTAATGTTTTATTAGACTTCCGAATTTGGGGAGTTATAAGGATTAATTACCACCTATTACCACATAAGCATTAATTACCACATCTCTTGGCACATGACATATTTTTATATTTAACTATTGTAAATAATATTTTTTATTTTATATATTTTTTATTATTATTTTATATTTTATATATTTTTTATTTCTTTTATTAATGTTTTATTAGATTGTAAGGATTAATTACCACCTATTGCCACATAAACATTAATTACCACATCTCTTAGACACATGATATATTCTTGTATTGGTATATTGTAATTATTATTGTAAATATTATTTTATATTTTATATATTTATTATTTATTTTATTATTATTTTATATTTTATTTTATTTTTATATATTTATTATCTATTTTATTAATGTTTTATTAGACTTCAGAATTTGGGGAGTTATAAGGATTAATTACTACTTATTACCATATAAACATTAATTACCACATCTCTTGGCACATGACATATTTTTGTATTTAAATATTGTAAATATTATTTTTTATTTTATATATTTATTATTTATTTTATTATTATTATATATTTTATTTTATTTTTATATATTTATTATTTATTTTATTAATGTTTTATTAGACTTCGGAATTTGGAGAGTTATAAGGATTAATTACCACCTATTACCACATAAGCATTAATTACCACATCTTTTGACACATGACATTTTTGTATTTAAATGTTGTAAATATTATTTTTTATTTTATATATTTTTTATTTATTTTATTATTATTTTATATTTTATTTTTATATATTTATTATTTATTTTATTAATGTTTTATTATACTTTAGAATTTAGGGAGTTATAAAGATTAATTATTTTATATTTAATATATTTATTATTTATTTTATTAATATTTTATATTTTATTTTATTTTTATATATTTATTATTTATTTTATTAATGTTTTATTATACTTCAAAATTTGAGGAGTTATAAGTATTAATTACCACATCTCTTGGCACATGACATATTGTTGTATTTAAATGTTGTAAATGTTATTTTATATTTTATATATTTATTGTTTATTTTATATTTTATGTTTATATATTTATTATTTATTTTATTAATGTTTTATTAGACTTCAAAATTTCGGGAGGAGAGTTAGAAGGAATTTGGGGAGTTATAAGAAGTAATTACCACTTATTTCTACATAAGCATTAATTACCACATCTCTTCGCACATTAGATATTTCTGTATTTAAATATTGTAAAGATTTTTGTATTTAAATGTTGTAAATATTATTTTATATTTATTATTTATTTTATATTTTATTTTTATATATTATTAATGTTTTATTAGACATCAGAATTTTGGGAGTTGTAAGGATTAATTATTTTATGTTTTATATGTTTATTATTTATTTTAATATTATTTTATTTTTATATATTTATTATTTATTTTATTGATGTTTTATTATACTTAATTTGGGGAGTTATAATTATTAATTACCACCTATTACCACATAAGCTTTAATTACCACATCTCTTGGCACATGACATATTTTTGTATTTAAATGTTGTAAATATTATTTTATATTTTATTTTTCTATATTTATTTTATTAATGTTTTATTAATTACCACATCTCTTGGCACATGACATATTTTTGTATTTAAATACTGTAAATATTATTTTATATTTTATTTTTATATATTTATTATTTATTTTATTAGACTTTAGAATTCGGAGAGGGGAGTTATAAGGAGAGTTAGAAGGAATTTGGGGAGTTATAAGGATTAATTACGACCTATTTCCACATAAGCATTAATTACCACATCTCTTCGCACATGAAATTTTTTTGTATTTAAATATTGTAAAGATTTATATTTTATATATTTATTATTTATTTTATTTTTATATATTTATTTTATTAATATTCTATTAAACTTCGGGAGGAGAGCTATTGGCACATTACATATTTTTGTAATTAAATGTTGTAAATATTATTTTCTATTTTATATATTTATTATATTATTTTATATTTTATTTTTATATATTTATTATTTATTTTATTAGACTTCAGAATTTGGGGAGGGGAGTTATAAAGAGAGTTAGAAGGAATTTGCGGAGTTATAAGGATTAATTACCACCTATTACCACATAAGCATTAATTACCATATCTTTTGACACATGACATTTTTGTATTTAAATGTTGTAAATATTATTTTATATTTTATATATTTATTATTTATTTTATATTTTATTTTTATATATTTATTATTTATTTTATTAATGTTTTATTATATTTTAGAATTTAGGGAGTTATAAAGATTAATTATTTTATATTTAATATATTTATTATTTATTTTATTAATATTTTATATTTTATTTTATTTTTATATATTTATTATTTATTTTATTAATATTTTATTATACTTCAAAATTTGAGGAGTTATAAGTATTAATTACTACATCTCTTGGCACATGACATATTGTTGTATTTAAATGTTGTAAATGTTATTTTATATTTTATATATTTATTGTTTATTTTATATTTTATGTTTATATATTTATTATTTATTTTATTAATGTTTTATTAGACTTCAAAATTTCGGGAAGGGAGTTAGAAGGAATTTGGAGATTTATAAGAATTAATTACCACTTATTTCTACATAAGCATTAATTACCACATCTCTTCGCACATCAGATATTTCTGTATTTAAATATTGTAAAAAATTTTGTATTTAAATGTTGTAAATATTATTTTATATTTATTATTTATTTTATATTTTATTTTTATATATTATTAATGTTTTATTAGACATCAGAATTTTGGGAGTTATAACGATTAATTATTTTATGTTTTATATATTTATTATTTATTTTAATATTATTTTATTTTTATATATTTATTATTTACTTTATTAATGTTTTATTATATTTAATTTGGGGAGTTATAATTATTAATTACCACCTATTACCACATAAGCTTTAATTACCACATCTCTTGGCACATGACATATTTTTGTATTTAAATGTTGTAAATATTATTTTATATTTTATTTTTATATATTTATTATTTATTTTATTAGAATTTAGAATTCGGAGAGGGGAGTTATAAGGAGAGTTAGAAGGAATTTGGGGAGTTATAAGGATTAATTACCACCTATTTCCATATAAGCATTAATTACCACATCTCTTCGCACATGAATTTTTTTGTATTTAAATATTGTAAAGATTTATATTTTATATATTTATTATTTATTTTATTTTTATATATTTATTTTATTAATATTCTATTAGACTTCGAGAGGAGAGCTATTGACACATTACATATTTTTGTATTTAAATGTTGTAAATATTATTTTCTATTTTATATATTTATT
>JASDQU011440191.1:6667-22617 GCA_032191745.1 Picea mariana | reverse complement strand
AGCATGATAAATCTGCATGTAAAAATGGAAGAAAAATGCCATGTACATATTGTGGGTTATATAACCATCATGTGTCAAAATGTTGGAAAAGAATGTCCACTTTCAGGAAACTTTCCAAGCAAAGGCAACATGAAAAGAACATGCAAAAGATTTGCACTCATTGTCAGAAGAGGGGTCATCTCATTGACCAATGTTGGACATTGCATCCAACCTCTCATCCACGGCACAAGAAACAGTTGGGTGAAAAGATTGACAAGAATGGAAGAGGAGATTCCATCATTGAAGTGAGTCAAGATGATTCACAAGAAGACGACTTACAGTAGAAGAATTCGCCATTGAGTTGGCTTGGTAAGAAATGGATTGATTTCTTGCGTAAGTAAGGCTTGCATTTTTTTTTTCTGTATAGATGCACATTTCAGCCTTAGCTATACACTTTTGTTGAAGTTGACAAGTTGCAGCAGTTATCATAAATTGCAAGATGCAAGTTTGCTTGTGTAGGCATTCATTTTTGAAAGCATACTTGTGTTGTACCTCCTCATTCAAGAACATGTAAAAGAGGGGTATGTTGTCCATTTTGTTACAGCCACATATACTTTTCATATTCATCTCATTAGTACCCACATGATTTGGATTTGAGTAACTATGTTTCTACAGGAAGGAGAGTTGAAGAACTATGCATAAGCATTTGGTTTTGAAAGTGCATAAACAATGAAATTGATGTTAGTTCATCATGAATGACTCATGATAGTAGCTTGATTGTTTATCATGGTTTTCGACTTGTCATTTTGGAAGGTTGAAACATTTCACATGAGTCTCGACTTGTGTCGATTTTATCTTGGCGACTATTTTATGTCATTCATATTTCTCGACTTATGTTTAGTCGATGGTGTTGTTGTCTTGAAAGTCAATTTTGAGTACATTGAGATGGAGGAAAACACCAGGTGCTTTGATGAAGCACAAGATGCGACAGTTTGCTTGAAGAGCAAAAAAAGATTTTGCTGTCATTATTTTCAGTCTTATGTCAATTTGTTTTCAAGATTGATGGTTTTCTTGGCTTGTGACAAGATGTCGCAGGAAGATTTTGCAGCCATTGGAGAGCGGATTGTTGACGTCCAAGAGTTCGAAAGAGGGACTTGATTCTCAGTGGAAAGGCTGGCAGTCTTCCAAGCACAGCGAGAACAGTGGGTCAGCAGCAGCCAGAGAGTAGTGGTTGAGGGACATAGTCAGTTGCAGTGCAAGGCATGTCAAGGTACCCAGGTGATTGTCGAAAAGGCTTTTTCAAGTAGAATCAGTTGATATAACTTGAAAGAAGAAGAGTATTGAAGCTCAGATTGATAAATATAAGCTTTTGTGGGTCCAAAAGCCTTTCAGTGGGAAGGCGTGATCAGAATCTGGACCAGGGGTCTAAAATTTGCTCAAATTTCAAAGTGCTCGGAATTCAACGAAAATGGTTCCATTGCGTTCGTCTCGTTCTCCTGACTTCGGCGGTATATTTACTTTCGCAAACGGAGTCCGTATGGAGAAGTTATCGCGATTTGTTCGTCGAGCCAAACAAGAAAAATTTGATGCTGACTGGGCAGGCCGTACAGCTGACGTGGCAGGCCATACAGCTGACGTAGGCGACCGTACGATGACTTGGAAATTGATGACATGGCAACCCTGCTGACATGGCAAGTTCTGATTGGTTGTCAATGGGCGAGTTATATGATGACACGTGGCATGATTTGGAGCAATGGAAAGGTGCCACGTGGCCCAATCAAGGGCTGCCACGTGGCACCTGTTTATTAGCTAAGGATTGATTGGTTCGTTGTTTAAAATTTTGATAGTTACCGGAATCAAACTCCGGACCTATACCCACGCGCAAGGTTTTAACATATCTGCCCAACCACTATGCCACGCGTTGGCTTTGCAACGTATGTTGGTTTTAAATTATTTTAATTTGCATTGGTTTGTAAACGGCGGGGGGGTCGGGCCGGGGCTAGCCCCGACCCCTGGTTCTATTGCTAATTCATATGACCGTTCATTTGGTTTTGAATGGCGCCGGGGGGTGTTGCAAATATGACCCGTGGTCATATTGCGTTAACATGTGACCATTGGTATTAAACGCACGCGGGGGTTCAATTTATTAAACGTTGGTTTGGTTATATTACATAACCATTGTTTACATTTTTATGCGTGGTAATAACATGACCTGTTGTTTAATATGGCGCGGGGTTTTTACAACAGTCAGCCCCCAGTCATGCGTATTATTAATACGACCACGATACATTTGTTAACAGGCGCGCGGGGTATTGGATATGACCCGTGTTTACATTGGATACCACATGACCGTTTGTTTATTGGCGCGAAGGTATTTCTTTTAACACGGTTACATGTGGTGGCATATGACCACTGCAAATGGCGTGCGGTTATGTTATATGTAACCATTTTATGCCACGATTAACCATGCACGCGGGATTTTATTCACATAACCAAATTGTTATTGCGCGGGGTTTGGTTTTTATTAAATGGTTTGAGTTTTGGTTCAAACGGAACACCCACGCGCCTGGACACGTGTCCATTCCTGGTTCAACCACAGAACGGGGCCTTTTTATGCGCTGGGACGTGGCCATATGGTCCCCCATGCGCCCAACACCTCCGTTCTTGGGGGCTTTATTCCGGGTAACTGTTCGACAAATTAGCGCGATTTGTGGAACGCACGTTTGTGCTGGGTTTTGTGACCGAAAACGCTCAGGGGCTAGGTGCACTCACACACAGGTGCGAAATGGCGAACCAGAGACAGCAGTTTGAAGGAGGAAAATGGCAGCAAGCATAACTTCTTCAGTTTTTGACCAAATCAGATGCTGTAAAAGCCCAGCTAGAGGTTTTTGGACGTTCTGAGTCCATTGGTGATATTTTCACAGGAATTTGAAGACTCCTTATGCAGGTATTTAACCATTGAAGCTTGAGGAAGCTCTAGGGAGCCTTAAAGCCCTCATTGTTTGAGGCATTGCTCAGATGAGCCCATGTCCATTTTCTGAGACTGGATAGTCATTTCTGACTGATTATTATACTCTGAAAATTTTGGTATAGGTTTTAGATCCATTGGAGGACTTTTACAGGTGTTTTTGCCTCATTCAAGCTCAGGGAATCTTGGAGGTCACTTGTAGAAGAGGTCATTGTTGGATGAGCCATTGTCCATTTTCAGAGTTCTAAGAGTCAATTTCGGGGTTTTTATGTATTCTGAACCCAATGGTACAGTCTATAAATCCATTGGAGTTGAGCAACATCTTGTAAAGAGCATTTGAAAAACTAATCCCAAAGAGCCAAGTCCATTGAAGGAGGCTCAAGGAGATGTAGCCCAGAGAGGAGTGAACTCATTTATCATCTTGCTATTGTTGTGAGTTTGTTGTGTTATTTGCTGCACTGTTTATTGTTTTGTATTGGTTTATAACACCTAATAAATCTTGTAAAAGAACATTTCTTCACACATGCACATTGACAAGAAGAACCAAGAACTTAACACATAAACCATCTTGCATAATTTAACACATGAAGCAAGGTCCTGTTAAGGTTTAATTTAATGAGGTAGAGGGTGCTTGCATAGCATAACAAGTCAGCCTTCTATTTTCATATCAGTCCTAGAGGATTCTAAATGCTCTTCGTCTGTCATATCTACCTCTTCATTTTTTAAGATGTAGTTCTTCTTAAACAAGTTCGCAAGGTGAACTTCTATGAATACTTTCCACTGCGTGTATGTCTAGCCTATGTGCCGCTCTCACTGTCTGAATTTTTGAACATTTATCTCTTCCAATGTGACTGATTACTGTATCTTCAAGATGTTCTTATAGTATCTTGATATTCAACTTCAGAAAATGTTAAAATTTTCATCTAGGTCCCTTAAAGAAATATCTCTCTGCTTGGCTATATGATTCCACTCTGTCAACAACAAACTCAGTGATATACCCTCCAATGGTGCTATCAAACCAGTGATCTACTTCTCTTGGCATGGTGTTATCAACTCTCTTGACCTTCTTGATCAGCATCGATGTCCAAACCACAGGTGGTCTAAGTCTGACTTCGAATTGGGTATCTGCTAACCTAGCTAGCCACTCATATAGCTCGTGATGGATTCCTCCAAAGAAAATCTCATGTATATCAATAAAGATATATCTTCCCAACCAATCCTCTTTACTAAGATAAGGGTTCTTGTTTTGGGCTTCAGTGAAGTCCTTTTCTTGATCTTCTATCCACTTATGAATCTCTGTCTTCGATGGAAACCACCTTGACATTCCCTCAAGAAGATTTCGGTCTCGACAACGAAACCATTTGTTGGCACAGGGGCAGACTCGTGGTTCAACTCTAAAATTGAACCGACAAACCCTAACTACTGGCCCTTTCGGTAACACCTGCGAAGTAGATGCAGTCTCACCCGAAGTAGCTATAGGGGGTTACAGGACACAGGTGTCTACGATCAGAGGGAATGCAAAGTGGATTCAAAGCAACAACACACAACCATCTAGTTATCCTTTATCTTCCTTAAACCTATTGCACAATTTATATTTCATATCTAACACAATATCACAATAGAAGCATATCAAATGACAGAGAACACAACATCAATCACACATAACAAAAGATATACGTGGTTCACCCTCTCCCTAGGGCTACGTCCACATAACTGTGCTTTATGATATATTAAGATGGAAGCATACAGTTCTTATCTATGCTCTTAGCTAGTAGATATTCTCTTCTTCTCTCTCTTTCTCTCCCCTCCCTATGCACCTAGTTACAGGGTTGATCTTCACACCTAGCTGAAGATCTTACAATACCAGAAGGCTCTTGCACTCAGCACTTCTCTCTCACACAGTAGTACTCACTCAATCATACAATAACAATGAACTCTCGACCAACCTAGCACCTACCCATCTCAGGTCCTTTAGACCTTTATTTATACATTACAATATCTCTCGGACACCCTTAGGTTAATACCTAAGTGTCAAAACCCTAGATACCAAAACCCTAGGCGTCTAAAACTCTAGGTCAACTTGACCTACATTTTCAGGGCTTCACCAGCCTATCTTTCTTTCCTTCGTGTGTGGTGCTTCAAAGCATCTGTTGACATATTCTTTCTCTTGGTGAGTTGTCCCCGATCCCTCTTCCTTGATGATCTATAATCCTCGATCTCCTCATCCAATGGCTTGCTTTCTGTTACTTCACTCCTTTTCTTCTCTTTTGCTCACTTCGACCCAGTATCAATCACTGTGTCTTTCGCACAATTCGCATTTCATATTTTCTGCTTTATTCTTCACTTACTTCCATACCTAAGGGCCAACAACACTGTGGTTGGTTGAGCTTTGAAGGGCTTTGTTGTAGCTGTGTTGAACATAAGGGAGACTCTCATCCCATGTGCGCAGATGTTTGAAGTTGTACATGCGCAAGATATGCATGATCATTCTGTTGACGACCTCTGCCTAGCCATCAGTTTGGGGGTGGAAGGTGGTGGATTTGTTGAGCTTGGTGTCCAACAGAGACCAGAGTTTGGACCATTTTTTTTTTAGGAACGTATTGTCCCTATTTGATATGATGGTTTGTGGTATTCTGAAGAGTACCCACACTCGTTCAAAGAAGAGCTTGGCATTGTGGCATCCGCTATGATATTCTTCGTGCAGGTTGTGAGGATGGTCATCTTAGAAAATCGATCAACCACCATAAAAACACAATCATTTCCCTACTTGGTTGAAGGAAGGCCTGACATTGTTATGGGAAAAATGCTCACAAGGATCTCACTGACTGGATCAATAACATCTCCCTAGGATAAGCCTAGATATCCTAGATAGGAGGGGGTAGACTTCTAAGGGGTTTTCTAGATATAGATTCAAGGATATAGATTCCTTAAAATCTTATAGAAAGGAGAATATATGCATACCTTTCAAGAGGTGGTCCTTCATGTTAGCCTAGAAGTCACACCTAGACTGTTGTAGGTGTAAGATTAATACCCATCAGAATTTAAATAAAAAAAAATTCAATGTGTAGCAAATGGGTGTGACACTCAATTTATAATATCAACACAAAACCTCCATGAAATATACACCAGCAAGCAATGCTTTCAATAGCTTCAAATCAATGTTTAGAGATATCAATTAGAAGATAGAAGAATTAGCAAGGAAAATTCCATACATGCATCAAGTTACATAAAGTAGTTTTGAAACAAATATAGAAGAAATCTCATTGCATAAGAACCTCCTAATCAATAAGAGAGAACACTTTGATTATACTTGCATGAATTACCAACAATAAATCATTTACTGTAGTAAGGAACACGCATAATGATGAATCCTTCACCAACAACTAACATCAAAGTGAGATAGAAATACATGTGATAGTTGGAAATGATACTAATCATTCACTATTAAAGATTCTTGAATCCGATACATACATTAGGAAACTCTGTTACATTTTGAAACTAAAGATAAGATTCTCATTGTCTAACCATTCAAACTCCTCATAGAGTTACAATGCATCTTAAATAAAAAAACATCCAAAAATATATCTAAAATTCACCACCTAGATTCTACATGGGATTCTATGCCTAAGAGAGTTGTGGCACTATGTGCACAACATAAATGTAACAAGAATGCTATATTCCAGGAAAATGTTGGCATCATTAACTCAACTGTTGTCAATTTGATGCATGTGGCTTTACTGCAGGCAGATCCTTGAGGCAGGTGGCCCTTGATGTGAAATTGATCTTTAAAGAGCTTATCTGAACTCAACCTAACACCTGGCAGTCCTTATCAACTCAAAATCTTCGTGACACCCAGTTCACAACACCTATGCTACAGACTGTCCTAAAACAACCAGTTCGCAACGCCTTTGACATCACGTGCTACGAAATTTCCTGTAGGTGTTTTTTTACATCCAAAATGATTTCAACCTTTTTAAAACTTGCACAAAAAATTGGGAAACCCTTCCAGATCCTGCTACAATCTTTTGAAACATGAAGTAACCTTTGGAGAAGACATATGAATATGGTAACCTCAACTTAAGACAAAAATCATTACTCAGGTTATAAGTATGTGCAAAAAATTGAACCATGGAAAAAATGATGTTAATGTAAAAATAATATCCTGTATTCATCTTTTCCTGGTGCTTTTTCTGGTAGCCACATGAGCTAACATGTCCAAATTCATTTTTGCTACCTACTCCTTGAAGGGTTGCAATTCTGCTTTCAACTTCCTGAATTCAACTTGGAATCTCTCTTCTATCTATACACATTCTTAAGTTTCCTATGCAGGGGTAGATACTTCTTAGCCAAGTATCTTAATTTATCAATAGTCTTCTCATATAAATCTGACATATCCTTCATCTTAATTTGGGCCTCGAGATTTTCCTTCTTCAATTTGTCATTTTTAGCTCTTGTATCCTTAAGTTGTCTCCTGAATCTTTTGAAAGTAAGATTACTTTCATGAGAAGGAGTGTTGATATCAATAATCTCTATTGGCTACTTGGAAGGTTGAGATTTATCCTTTTGCTGAGATGGGGATTCTGTTGTACCTTCTTCCAAAGGAATATGTTGCTTAGTTGTTGATCTGGTGAAAGGTCTTCTAGGCTTGACTGTTTTTGCAACAACAGGTGGGGAAAGAAAAGTTTTTTACCCTTCAGAATCCTTAGTTTACTTGATGATATCTCCATATGTGTAGGTTCTGCCACAGGAGAAAATTCTCTATCAGGAGGTTGTGAGGGACCACCTTCAACTATTTTATCAGTAATCTAAATGGATTTATCACTTCTGGTCATATTCCTCTTTTTGATTGACTATGAGTGCACAATCTTCTTAGTAAGATTAGGTGTTTGTCTTTTGGGTTGTGGTGTGTGAGCAACATCTAGCTGAAAACCTGATGCAGCTAGAAAAACCTCCTAGTCAGTATTAGTCTTCTCCATCTCTTCCAATACTAGCATCTTGATTAAACCAGAGTGAAAAACACTAGTATCCGCTTTCTTAGATTTAGCTTGGACCTTATCTGACATCTTGCCAATACTTCTGAAAAGATAAAAGGGAATGTTCATGGACTCTTTCCCAGTAAAGTGTAATAGCAATCCTATATTGTATTGATAAACCATATTCAACATTTCTTCACAAGTGAAGTGCCTATGAATAAATCTGATCATTTTGTCAAAATACTCTAGTATGTGACTTCTTGGCACTCCCTTGGATAGGTTGTCTCCTTGATATTCAGGTTTTATGAATTCCTTGGAGAAACTAAAATTCAAAGACATGTCTTTAAACCAATTTTCACCACAATCAGGTATCTTTGTGGCTATAGAAATAGACTGCTCAAAGACTTCAAACTCTAGTTCCCCCACCTTGGTCTTTGTCCCACTGAAATTTAGTGCAAATTGTTTAGCTACCTCAGGATGTCCTCTTTGCATTTTCTCACAAAAAATCAAGCAACCCACTCTCTAGAATGCTTCCTTGAAAAATGTTTCAAAATTTATAAGTTGCATGTCATGTGGCTCAGCCCTGGAAATATCTCCCTCTTTGGGAACCTTCTTACCTTGTTGATTGTCCATGATAGTTGTTTAGAAAACCTCCTTTACCCTCTTATAACAATTTGTTATTAGATGTATGATAAAAATAGGAAAATTAGAGTTTTTGATATAAATTGCACAATTTAGGGTTTACTTGAATAAGATATTCATGCACAACAATAGTGTGAGGATGAACAGGCTGCAAGTAGGATATGGGGAGAAAAGAACAAAATCCCAAATTGGATGAGGCTGCAGTCAGGAAAATTGTATCAACTTTGTGTAAAACAAAGGATTCACAGTGCACGATTGAGTTTGCAACACGCAGTTTTGGACTAGGTTTTAATGAAAGGTTTGCAAAACTTCACACGTATGAAGAAGAAAATGAATTTGAAAATTTAAAACTTCAGACCTAATTGAAGCACATTCAAGGAGGGTTTGGTCTAGTCAAAAAATAGAGGGTTCGAAGCGCCTTAAATGCATACGGTTTGTAGAATCATCAAAACATGTAGTGGATAAGGCCATTGTTGCAAGAAGTAGCTGCAAATTGATAGTTTTGGTATAAAGTAATAAACTTGAAAATTGTCAAGGTTTAGGATACCAATACTGAAGGATTTGATTAGTGAAAATAGTTTGTAGCGTAGGTAATATGAAACAGTTTGCAGCACAGAAAAATGACAGCAGTTGTATCCGGTACAATCAACCTCCAGATAACGCACAATCACAAAAAGAGGTACTTGATATATCTGAAACTTCAGCTGGTGTCTCACGAACTAGACTAGGATTTTGTTGGAATCACTCAATCCACTTTCATCTGCTACAACCAGTTCACAATGCCATATTTCAAACCAATTGGCAACGCGCTTCATTCAAATTGATAGACATGTTTCTTGAAACCAACCTGAAGAACTTGATGCATTAAAGTCACTGAAAACAATAAGATATCCCTTGACACATTTCCAAGGTATAATGATGTGTGATTAGTGCATGAGGTACTTTCTTGATACACTACGAACTTTCTGGTGAGTTTACAACAAATAGACTTAACACTTGATTTGACCCTCAAATGGTTGAAAACAACACACAGAACCTTTTGTAGACCCCTTTGAGACAAAACACATGATAATGATAAGTTTAAGACCAAGGGTGTGACCAATGTTGGCCCCTATTTCTTTCATGATGATGAACACTATCATGACACCAAGAATTGTACATGGACTAAGGTCAAAATTATTTTCTCATGAAAGAATAAAAAATGATTTATTGACATAAGACATGACTCAAAACCTAAACAATAGAAAGACCATATGACTCAAAACTAGAAACTTAAAATTTTTGACCCCTACACATCCTATGTGCTAACATCTGGCTCCACGAGGGATAGATACCTCCCTGTGAGGCTCCAAGAACATGCAGCTCCAGTGTCTTATCCATTGGGAAATGAGTCATTATTAAAATAAAACGGAGCTAAATATTAGAGTGGTATTTACAAGGAATTGAAGCCACCCATGCCTTTTAGAAAATGTATTTTTTGAGAAAATTCCCATTGACTGGGCCACCAGAAATTTTAGCATCTTCCAAATTTTGCAGCTTAAAAGTATTATTTTGCAAAACTTCATAAATTTTAAAAGGACCAACCCAAAGGACTTCGAATTTACCACATTTTCCCTTATCCTTCCTCTAAGCATCCCAATTGAGTACTAGGTCTCCAAGCTGAAAATATTCCTTCTTCACTTCTTGAAAGAAATTTCTTTGATTTTTGTTGATGACTTTGTGCTTTGTCAAAAAGTTTCTCTCTGGTTTGTTGTACTTCCACAAGTTGATGCATCCTTCTGATCATGCCATCTGGTTCCCCTTCTTGATCTTGAAGAATTTTTTCCACAAGTAAGGCTAACTAAGTAGGGAAAACAACTTTAGTTCCATAAACCAATTGAAATGGTGTGGTGCGAATTGACCTTTTGGTGGTTACTCTGTCTTCCCAAAGGGAAAAATTCAACTTAGAATCCCATGACTTCTTATTATCTTCCAACATTTTTCTGATAATATTTAATAATATTCTGTTCGAGGATTATGCTAAGCCATTACCCCGAGGGTAATATGGAGTGGAGTGGATAAGTTGAATACCAAAATTTTCACAGAACTTCACCAGAGGCTCAACTTTAAAGGTTGTTGAATTATCAATGAGAATTTTATCTGGGTAACCAAACATTGACATAATATCTTCCAAGAAAGCAATAATTACTTTGTTTTGTGGCATTCCTAGTGGGAATGGCTTCTATCCATTTGGTAGAGTAATCAGTAGCAGTTAGAATCCAATGGTGTTGGCCACTTGAGGATGGATGAATATCTCCAATAAAGTCTAATCCCCACTGCTGAAAAAGGCCAGATACCACTATGGGCTTTAGAGGCAAATATTTAAGTTGTTGTTTACCTAAGAATTTCTAACATTTCTCACAAGTCCTGATATTTGCACACACATCAATGAATAAATCAGGCCAGAAATACCCAATAGGTGGGTGGCCACCGATATCCACCTGGATTAGTCCTCCCTTATTATGAAGCAATGGTCTCCATTGCGATGAGTCCCCCCATCATATGGGGAAAATTCTGCTGAACTTGGCCCCGAGTGAGCCACTTTCCTTGGTGTAGGAGTTTCCCTGTTTTGACAACCTGATAAAGTTGGATCCTCTATTGTCGAGTGCTCTTAATCTGAGTGTCCCTGATTTTATCAATGGTTGCTTGTTCCATGTAGTCAAGGTTAATATTTATCTGTTCCAACTATTCTGCTATCTCTGATGTGTCCAATAATGGTGGGAAGTATGGTCGAAGGAGGTACACATTGAACACAGGGTGCAGACCAAGGAATGGGGGGAATACTTAACTCAAAAGCATTGTCACCCACAGCCTTGGTGATGGTGTAATGTCCATAACAAATTGGACGAAGCTTTCGATGGGGTTATGTAAGGTTCTCTTTCTACAAATGCAACCAGACCTCGTCTCCCACCTGAAACTTGTGTGACACCCGATGTTGATCATGGAGTTCTTTGTACTTAACATTGGATTTCTATAAAATATCATGGACATGTTGTCAGATGTGCTGAATTCATTCAATAAACTTGGTGGCTTTGTCAGCCTCAGATTGAGCATGGGATGATTCTACCTGTATGGATGCAAGGGGTAGTACGACATCAATGGGACCCAATGGTTTAAATCCCAACCCCATCTGAAAGGGACTATGGTCAGTCAAGCTAGGAAGGGCTCTGTTGTAACTGTGTTGAACATATGAGAGATTCTCATCCCATGTGCGTGGATGTTTGGAGTTGTACATGTGCAAGATATGCATGATCATTTTGTTGATGACCTATGTCTGGCCATCAGTTTGGGGGTGGAAGGCGATGGATTTGGTGAGCTTGGTGTCCAACAATGACCATAGGTTGGACCAGAATGTGTTGAGGAACCTATTGTCCCCGATATGATATGATGGTTTTTGGTATCCCAAAGTGTACCCACACCTGTTTGAAGAAGAGCTTGGCAGTGGCTTCCGCTGTGATATTCTTCTTGCAGGTTGTGAGGATGGACATCTTAGAAAACTGATAAACCAACACAAAAACACAGTCATTTCCCTACTTGGTTGAAGGAAGGCCTGACATGCAGTCCATCAAGATGGATTCCTAAAATCCTCTCTTCTTAGTGGTTGGTTTGGCAATGGCATAGGCAGTGCAGGATCTGATATACTTGTTGACGTCCTGTCGAAGTTTCGTCCAGTATAAAAAAAATTGTAGTACTACCACGGTATTTTCCATGCAAAAATGGCATGCCATCCGACTGTAGTGAGCTTCCCAAATCATCTTTGCATGCTCGCTTGAAGGAACATAGAGGTGGCCCATATGGAACAATAGTCCATATTGAATATGAAAATCAGTGACAATCGTGCATGTTCCGAGGGTGCATAATATTTCACCTTATTCAATCATGCTTTTTTGAGTGGAGTACCCATGCTTATTTTCCCTAATACAATCATGACAAGGATGAGGGTGACCACTTATGGAAGCCACTTCTACAAGACTCCTTGTTTTAACTTTTTACCCTTGGCATTAGCATCGATATATCTGAGAAATAGCTTAAGAAAAATGATGCAGGGATTTCTAGGGGTTATAAATTTTGACTCGATTATCCATTTGGGCTTGAAATTATACAGGGAGTTGTGTCTCGAAGATACTTTTGATTTCGTCCATACATTTGGAATGATGTCTGTAGTTATTGTTTCACTTATTGAGGTTATACACAACTGCCACATATTTACCTTTTCTCATGCTTACAAATGAGTGGTAGGTGTTTTGGGATTGGCTTGGAATTTGAAGTGGTTAGATATTTAAATACTCAACATGATATATTGGGGATGATGATGTAGATATGTCTCTTTCAATAAACGAAATTGTAATTTGACAATAAATTTTTCATGGCATTTTAACAATCAACCGAAGCATATAAGGTGGAATTACGACTTGCAAGTTCCACGCCTCTTTCATATGTTCTAAGTTGGGGTATTGGTTGGCAGGTGAGCTAACTGGGACTGACTGTTTTAAATAAAATTTTGTTTTATTTGAATTGACATAATTCATGGACATAATTTAATTTGGAAAACTAAATGGGACATACTACTAAATGGCCTTTTTGGTATAGGAACTCGCTCCATTTTTTTAGAGTGAGTATGCTCTGCTCATTGAAGGCATCATGAAAATATTACCATTAAGAGTACTGGATGGGACTCATTTTTTCCTTGCAAGATATATATTTACTTAATTTGAGATCAATGTATATACTTGTTTGGGATAAATGTTTATAATCTTGTTTGAGTCCTTCATATTAATGTACTTTTGTATTTACTGACATTTAGGGAAATTGGGATCTCTTTTTGCATCGATACCATTTCCAATATTTGTTGCATCATATTGTGTGCTTTTTTGCACTGGTTGGTAAGTGGTTTCAATGAATATGAATAAAATAAAATATATTTGGAAGTTTAGGTTTATGGGTTTCTGAGTGTTCCTATTTGTTTTTATTTATTCCAGTTGTTGTTGGTATTTAAAATTGTTCATTCACTAACATGAACTCAATGAAAAACCTACTCATCTTGGGAGTTGGCTTTTTTTGGGTCTGTCTATTCCGTAATAGTTAAATGAGTTTTATGCTACTTCTAAAGTGGTCCCTTTCCATACAAATGCTGGATGGGTAATTTAAAAAAGAATGTTGAAGCATGCATTGTTTTGATTTTGAAGGTACGATCTAATAACTCGATATGAGGTCTTGTGCCTAGTTTAGTTGTTGTTGTTGTTTCCATCGTTCATTCACTAACATGAACTCAATGCAAAACATTTTCATCTTGGGTGTTCGCTTATTTCTGGTCTTGTCTATTCCGTAATAGTTAAATGTGTTTTATGCTACTTCTAAAGTGGGCCTTTTCCATACAAATGCAAGATGGGTAAGTTCAAAAAGAATGTTGAAGCATGCATTGTTTTGATTTTCAAGGTGGGATCTAATTACTTGATATGAGGTCTTGGGCCTACTTTAATTTGTCATCTTTTGGTTGTATTTTAATGACTTCCAAAACACCATATTCTCCTCACCACTACTAGTTGCACTAATTATTCCACTATTTATAAATAACACTCTAGAAGTTGAACAAGCCAAGAGGGATAGAGGGATGTTGTGGTGGGTAAAATTCAAAACATTCAGAGGGGACATTCAGAATGAGGAGTTTTCCAATTCAATATCAGTAAAGTTCCCCACCTAATATGCATATTGTGATTCATATTTTATTACACTACCTAATGGAAGCTAGGATCAACTAGTACAACAAGGTTGGGTGGTGGAGCTATTGTTGATCCTAGTGAAGTGAGACACTATTATGATGTTTATGATTCATACATGAAGCAATGGATATAAATCCATATACATTAATGAGTGCCATAGCTTCAGACAGATTGGGCATTGGAGCTTTTGTTGATCCTAGTAAAGTGAGCTAGGATCAATTAGTACAAGAAGGTTGGGCATTAGAGTTATTGTTGATCCTAGTGAAGTGAGATAGTATTATGATGTTTATACTTCATACAGGAAGAAATATAGATCAAGATATCATACATCAATTAGTTTTATAACTTCAACAAGGTTGGGCATCAGACATACTTTTGATGTTGGCCATACATTTGGAATGATGTCTACAATTCTTGTTTATCTTATTGAGGTTATACAAAACTACCACATTTTTACCTTTTCTCATGCTTAAAAATGAGTGGTAGGTTTTTTGGGATTGGCTTGACATTTGAAGTAATTAGATCTTTAAATACTTTGCATGATATCTTGGGGATGATGAGGCATGCATGGCTCTTTCAGTAAATGTAGTTGTAATTTGACATTAACTTTGTCATGACATTTTAACAATCAACCAGATCATGTAAGGTGGCATTACGACTTGCAAGTGTCATGTATCCTGCATATGTTCTCATTCGGGGTATTGGATGGTAGGTGAGATGACTGGGACATATTGTTTTAAATAAAATTTTGTTTTATTTGAATTGACATAATTCATGTACATGATTTTATTTGAAAATTTGGATGGGACATACTACTAAATGGCCTTTTTGGGATAAGAACTGGCTCGATTGTTTCAGTGTGAGTATGCTCTTCTCATTGAAGGCATTATGAAAATATTACCATTAAGAGTGTTGAATGGAACTCCTTTTTTCTTGCAAGATATATATTTACTTTATTTGAGATAAATGTATTTACTTGTTTGGGAGAAATGTCTATAATCTTGTTCACAGTCCTTCATGTTAATGTACTTTTGTATTTACTGAAATTTAGGGAAATTGGGATCTCTTTTTCATCAATATCTTTTCCAATATTTGTTGCATCTTATTGTGTGCTTTTTGAACTTGTTGGTATGTGGTTTCAATCAATCCGAATAAAATAAAATATATTTGGAAGTTTAGGTTTATGGGTTTCTGAGTGTTCCTATTTGTTGATATTTGTTCCAAGTGTTGTTGGTGTTTCCATCATTCATTCACTAACATGAACTCGATGCAAAACTTGTTCATCTTGGGAGTTTTCTTGTATATGGGTCTGTCTATTACGTAATAGTGAAATGATATTTATGCTACTTCTAAAGTGGGTTATTTCCATACAAATGCAGGATGGGTAATTTCAAAAAGAATGTTTAAGCATGCATTGTTTTTATTTTCAAGGTAGGATCTAATAACTTGATATAAGGTCTTGTGCCTACTTCAATTTGTCATGCATGACAGTTGCACTAATTATTGCAGTATTTCTAGATAACACTCTAGAAGTTGAACAATCCAAGAGGGATAGAGGGATGTTGTGGTGGGTAAAATTAAGAACATTCAGAGGGGACAGTCAGATGAGTTTTTTTTCCATTCAATCTT
>JASDQU011440190.1:33426-44226 GCA_032191745.1 Picea mariana | reverse complement strand
AGACTTAGAATACCCAAAAGAAGAAAAGGGGACAAAAGGTTTGGGGAATGTTATGCAATTTCTACAAATGTATCTACTATTTCAAAAGGAATTAAAAATCCCACCAAGAATGATGTTGCCCCAATAACTATTAGGAAATGAAGGGCACTTCCACACTAATCCTAGCAGAAGAGAAGAAGAATTTAATCAAGAACATAAATGTAACAAGCAATCACACAGTACACTGGGATTTTACCCTGGAACCCTTAATCGAGAGAAACCAACATTCCTTTGAGTGCTATGCTCTCTTGTTGTCTTATTTAATCAAAATAAAAGGATACATGTCTAAATTTGGTCCATAACTAAGACATAATCAACATCATACCCTCTTTCATGCACAAGAACAACCCTGTAGCCAGTTCGGGTTACATATGCATGACCAACAATCTATGATTTACCATGCATTAGAATTATCACATTATCCTTTGCGACCTTACAACACGCCTATTTATAGGATTTAAAATAGGAAAAACCCTCAATATTAGCACCCAAAAATGGTTACAAATCCATGCATATCACTGGCTACAAATCCTTCCAATCGATTAGAAGTCCTGCCATTAGGGATACCAGTCGACTAGCATTCATCATTCATTTGGTCTCTAGTCGATTGTCTCACACACTCACTTCAACCTCTTGTTGGTTGAATTTTTCGTCGATATCTTCGACTTCGAATTTTCTCGGTCAATTTCCTGGACCTTCGAATTGTTTTTGATCCACCTCGATCTTTGACCGTCAGTCAATCTACCTCGACTCGAATTTCACCACAAAGAATATAACAACCCAACATTCTCTCACTTGTTGTATTCTTTGTTGAAACAAGAGATTCCTGAACTCTCATTCACATACCCAGGTAAGCAATGCTAATTACCTCTTTGCAGCAAGAGAACTTAACAACACTCACAGAATTGGTCAATGATTCTACTATGTTTTCCAACATGTCTACTTTCTCCAGTAGCACCTTGTTACTTTCCAACATATCTCTTACAAAATGGTATTGTACATCGATGTGCTTAGTTTTTGAATGATAAGTAGGGTTCTTTGCCAGAAATATTGTTCTTTGACTATCGCAACTTACCTTCATAGCTTTCTTCTCAAACTTGATTCATGAACACAACCTTTGAAGACATACCGCTTCTTTTCTTCCATGAGTGGACACCATGTATTTAGCTTCTTTTGTTGACAAGGATATAACCGCCTATCGCTTACTCATCCAACTTATTACTCCACCGAACAACTTGAAGAAATATCCACTAGTCGACCTCCATTGATCTAGATCTCGAGCCCAGTCAGCATCAACAAAGCCATGTACATCTACTTTACCATTGTCACCGCCAAGATTTCCTTGGTAGCATATAGCATAGTCCTTTGTGCCACACAAATACCTAAATACTCTCTTGAAAACTGTCCAATGCTCATTTCCAAGTGTCGACATGTACCTACTCAACACTCCCATTGCATGGCCAATGTTTGGTCGAGTGCATACCATTGCATACATTATACTAACAAAGACACTTGCATAGGGAACATGAGCCATGTCCCCTATTTCTTCTTGTGTCTTTGGACACTGTTCATGAGTAATCCTTGCTCCCACTAGAATTGGCACCTTCATCGATTTGCAATCCTGCATGTTGAATCATTTCATAATTGTTTTAATATACCTCATATGATTCAACCAGAGCTTTCTAGTGGCTCAATCTCTCTTAATCTCCATTCTAAGAATGAAGTTAGCTACTCTAAGGTCCTTCATGTCGAACTTGGAGGATAACTGCTTCTTTACCTCCTTTATTGCGTCCATGTTGTTTCCAACCATCAACATGTCATTGAAATACAAAGATTCATATATGAAACACCCACCTTCTTCCTTGGAATATATGCAGTGGTCAAATTTGCTTCTCACAAATCCCAAACTAAGGATGTAAGTGTCAAACTTATGGTACCATATCCTTGGTGATTTATTTAGACCATAAAGGGATCTTTTGAGTTTGCACACCATCTCTTGATTTCTCTTTACTGCAAATCCTTGAGGTTGTTTAATGTAGATTTATTCTTCTAGGTCCCCATGTAGGAATGTTGTCTTCACATCCATATATTCTATCTCCAAATTAAATGTTCCAGCTAGAGAAATTAGTACTCTAATGGGAGTTAGTTTTGCAATAGGTGAGAAAATCCTACCGAAGTTGACTCCCTCGACTTGGGAATATCCTTTCACCACCAGTCGAGCTTTGAATTTCTCATCTTGTCTTGTGACATTCACCTTCTTATTGAACACCCACTTGCTACCAACAAGATTTCTTACAATAGGTAACTTGACCAAATCCCATGTCTCATTATTGTACAAGGACTCCATCTCTTCTACCATGGCGTCCTCCTAGAGTTTACCCTCTACTGATTTGACTACCTCAGCGACCGACTTAGCTCATCATCAATGGCAGTTAAAAAAAATACAGAATGGAAGTCGGGCGGGCTATACCTCTAAATTGGTTTCATTGTTATTTCTGACCTCCTTACCACCAGATTCAGTTGCTCCACTTATTCCTCAGATTCAGTCGACGCATTTGAATCATCTTCTTCATTCCTCAGTTCAA
Organism: Picea mariana; assembly: GCA_032191745.1. Lineage (NCBI taxonomy): Eukaryota > Viridiplantae > Streptophyta > Pinopsida > Pinales > Pinaceae > Picea > Picea mariana. Next base: position 41,602 of record JASDQU011440190.1, on the reverse strand, counting down.
ACTATACCATTTCAGGATTATTCTTGGTCTGAACAACTTCCTCAAGCTTGGATTTACCTACGACTTCTTTGAAGACCACATATAGACTATACATTGTTCTCCTTGATGCAGGATCCTAGAGCTTATATCCTTTCATTCCATATTTATATCCAATGAAAATACATTTGACTTCCTTCTTATCCAACCTGCTCCTCTTTTCCTTGGGAACATGCACAAATGTATCACAACCAATACTTTGAGATGTGCCACCAAAGGATTCTTACCAGACCATGCCTCATTTGGAGTCATGTCAGCTAGTGTCAATGAAGGAGACATATTTACCAGATATCTTGCAGTATCGATTTCCTCCACCTAGAATTCTTGTGCGAGCCCAACACCACTAAGCATGCTCCTTACCTTATCCATCAAAATTATGTTCATTCTCTCAGCAACTCCATTTTTATGTGGGTTATATGGTTTGGTATTTTTTTGTGCTATTCCATACTGCTTACAGAACTGATCAAATTCCTTTCCATAGAATTCACCACCATTGTTAGTCCTCAACACTTTAATGATTTTCTTTGTCTACTTTTCCACAAGAGATTTAAACTCCTTAAATCTCTCAAAAACCTCTGATTTATTCCTTAGGAAATGTATCCATGTCTTCCTATAAAAATAATCTATGAAGGAGACATAATACAAGGATCCACCAAGTGAAGGCATTGTAACCAGGCCAAACACATCACTATGCACCAACTATAGAATCCCATTTGCCTTTGTCTCTCTGGATGGGAACCTCACTCAACTTTGTTTTCCATATATTCAATTTTCACAAAAGTTGAATTCTAAACCACATTTAGGAAAACCTTCGACCATACCTTTTCTTTGCATAGATCGAAGCAATTTTTCTCCAATGTGTCCCATTCTCTCATGCCATAACCTAGTCAGGTGAATCTCATGATGTCTTGTCGAGTCAGTTCGAACTGACTTGGATCAATTCAAGTTGATTTGTGTCAACATCGAGTCAGGTCAAGTCATAATCGAGTCAATTTTAGGAGCAATGATATTGTTTCATCCAGTCGTGTTGACATTCCCTAACAACTTGTACAGGGTACCAATCCAAATTCCTCCAATTAAAACCATAACACCTCTAACCATCTTGCATGAACCCTTCTAAAACACTATGAATGCCTACATCAATCAGCTAGCTGGCAGATATCAGGTTTCTTGCCAAACCAAAAATGTGTAGCACACCTCGAAGGGTTCTTTTCCTCCCATCTTGTAGTATCATTTAGACTCTTTCCCATTCGACAATTCTAGTTTTCAAGTCATCCAACAAGAACACATCACCCCCATTATATAGTTCATATTCAAAGAACCATTCTTTATGTGGTGTCATATGATAGGATGGTCTTGAGTTGATCAACCAAACATATTGATTCGACTATGAACTGGTCCACACCATATACACATCACATCCCTTGTCTAAGGTTGTCTTTCTCTTAGTTGACTTCTTCTCATCTGATCTAGCACTGAATGTGTTTCCTTCGACGCACAATCCTTTTTGTAATGCCCAACTTTATAGCATTTCCAACATTTTCGTGTATACTTAATCGATGATTTAGATATAACCTTCAAATTGAAATTTCTACTGAAGAATATGCCTTTATCTCTGTCTACCGATCAACCTCTCACTAGTAGATCATCTTTGGCCGATCCTTCCATGTTCTTTCTTACCATTTCTTCCAACAACAGAGAAGCAACCACATCCTCTAGCGCTAGTGTGGTTTTACTACTCCCAATAGCCATGAATAAGCTATCACAAGAGTCTGGAAAAGAACATAATAGGATGATACATTTTTCCTCATCAGTGATCTTAATATTCACAAACGATAACTAGATTAATAGGGTGTTAAACACATTTAAATGCACAGTCACCGAAATTCCATCATTGATCCTCAGAAGATACAATTTATTTATGAGTTACAACTTATTTACCATATATTTCGATTGGTATAAGCTTCCAAACTTATCCCATAGCTTCTTAGATGAATCGTCACCTAATACATTCAGCAACACTAAATCTGCAAGACAAATCTGAATCACACTTCTTACTCTTCTTTTGATTTTCTCCCATTCTTCCATCAACATGATTTTCCGCTAGGTACCTGGACAGACCATTGTCCATTGTTCTTTATCCACAATAAGATCTTCCATTTTAAGCTTCCAAAGTTAAAAATCGTGGCCATTGAATTTTCTTTTCTCTATTCTAGAACTTCTTGCCATTATTTCCCATGATCTTTAACACAATTTATTACTTTAGATTATTACTATCCCTAGGGTTTAGTTCTCAAATTCAATATTGGAAAATCAAGATTAGATATACTCACCAAATCATAGAACCTCTTTGATCACTCACTTGTTAGGGAAAACCTAAGCTCTGATACCACATGTCAGGAAATACAGGGAAATTCCACACTAATCCTAGAAGAAGAGAAGAAGAATTTAATCAAGAATGTAAATGAAACAAGCAATCACATAGTACACCGAGATTTTACCCTGGAACCCTTAAGTGAGAGAAACTAACATTATTTTGAGGGTTATTCTCTCTTGTTGTCTTATTCAATTAGAATAAAAGGTTACATGTGTAGCCTTGGTCCACACCTAAGACACAACCGACATCATACCCTCTTTTCTGCACAAGAACAACCCTGCAACCAATTCAGATTACACATGCATGACCAACAACCTACACTTTACCATCTATTAAATTTACAACATTATCATTCTCGCATTATCCTTTATAGACTTACAACACGCCTATTTATATGACTTACAATAGGAAAAACCCTAAATATTGGATCCCAAAAACAACTACAGATCCATGCATATCATTGGCTAAAAATTCGACAAATCTTGAGATTCAGGTATAGTCGACTTCCGATTCAGATTACCAGTCGACTATCTCTCAACCTTCTTTCGATCTCTAGTCAGTACTCTCACACATACACTTCAACCTCTTGTCGGTTGAATTTTTTGTCGATATCTTTGACTTCAACTTTTCCTGATTGACTTCCTCAACCTTCGACTTGTTGTCGATACACCTCGACCTTCGACTGTCAGTTGATCTACCACGACATGACTTTCACTATTAGAAAAACATGATCTCGGAATAATAAAAAAAAAAATGTGGAAATAAAACACAAAAGATACATAATACAATAGAGACATAGATATACGTGGTTCACCTAATGTGGGCTATGTCCACCAGAGAAATTTCCAGGTCCTTCCTTTTTATCATCCAGTAAAATGAAGGGATACAACATACAACACACCCACTGTAACTTCCTCTTCTTTATCTCACAATATCCTCTCTCAGAATACAATATTCATGATAATACACAACCCCAATACAATTCCCTCATAAGAGAGGGTTTCCTGCTAGGGAAAAAAACCCTAAAATAAATTCTACCTTCATATCTGCAACCTTATAATGAACGGTCGATATTGACTATGAAATTACAATATTTTACAAGACAATTTTTACCAAAATTTCGCTTCGGGGGTGTTTCCCCTGAATTCCCCGCCAGGAGGGGGCTACAGCCTACAAAAATTGTCACTGCCCCCCTTGACCCCCTTGGAAACAATTTTTGGGGGGAAGCCTCCCCACACCCCCACTTTAGGGAATGGGGTCTAAGCATGGATGAAGAAAACCTCCGAATCAGGAAGATAATCAAGCTTCACAACCAAGAATCTCCCACTTGGAGACTAATTAAAACAACTCCACTGTTGTTGTACCTGTTGGAATATACTCCACCTTGGACCTAACAAATTTATCACATTCACCTTCATGCTTGAAAGCCAATTGAAACTGAGTAGGAACTCAATTTCTCCCTGGTGTAATACCCCTAGGCTGAACCCCAATTGTAAATGTAAGTGCAGATGTACTTAAGCTAGTGAGATGTTTAATATCATTTTTGCATGCACCTTTCATGGTATAGTTCGCACATGTACAGCGCACTAAAATGATGAAGTGTGCATATTCCAGGATACCACATGTAACAAAATTAGATGCACATGATTTTGAGGCCAGGGATCCTTTATGTATATCTTGTGTTTTATAGGTTGGCAATCCAGTTATTATAAGCTAGGATGCTTATGTGTTGAATTAGGTCAGAGATCCTAGACGTTAAAGGCCAATGAGCCTATTTTTGTATATGTCTTATCATTAATATAATACATTGTTGTGTGTATACCGACCATGATAAAAGAATATGGGGGACCAAACTTTGCTAGTTAGGGAAAGGGGAGATAAAATTTAAGGATAAGGGTCTAAGCTAGGGAGCTTAAGCCAAACAGGAATATTATATTAATATTCCTTAAAGTATAAAGTATGGATAATTATTATCCTAAGTTCTAAGGATGGGGACAAGTGCGTCAAAGTAGCTCTCAAAATGACAAGTGTCAAGTTGGGAACATGCATACATACAGTTTGGACTTATTTCATTTTCCCATTCATTCCATATTCATTCACTCACTAATTCAGCTGTCTTTTGTACCTTTATGTTATTATAAATGTACCTATACCTATACCCATACCCATACCTATATCTGTACCTGGTTAGCTTAGGAGTTGGACTGAAGAAGCTGGTTGTCAGGCCCATGGGAGATTGAAGAGGCGGGTTGTCAGGCCCATGAGAAAATTTCTCTAGGTGAGAGAATTGTTGGGAATTGATTCCTGAAGGTGTTAAACTGTAGCTACAGGGCTTTTAGACTTCCTATCTTGCTTGTTGCTAAAGCCCCGAAAAGGAAGTGGGGAAGTCGAAGGACTGTTGAGCAGAGAAGGGGCACACTTCCTAGTGTGGTACATGCATGTGGGGAATGAGGGATTGTAATTTGTTAGTTTGAGTTGGCACATGTGACAGAGTCTTTCCTTTTTTTTTGAGATACATCAGTCTTGTTAGGAATCCCTTTACCAGATGGAGCTTAGTCCTAGCTCGGAGGTGACCCACTTATGAGAGTGATGAGTAGTGTGGTTTAAGGATTGGGGGTTTGTGGGAGGTTTGCACGCATTTGGTGATATTTTTACCAAGATAAGTGTCAATTGTGTGTTAAATTACATGATACATTATTATTTATGTGTTTATTTTTATGGGTTTTTCCTGTGTGTGTTGCATGTGTATTTTTATTAATATTCTGTATGAATCTATGCATTTTCATAATGTATGTGTCTGTTTTAAGTTTTATATATCAAGTTCTGCAAGATTTTATGTGTGTAGATGTTTTAATTTTGTATACAGTTCAAACAAAATTATGTGGCATAGCCTAGTTGGATGTTGGGAATATTACACCTGGTTACTCCCTCTGTTAACAAGTTTGCAGGATTATGGCTGGTATGTATCTTTTCCAACTTCAAATATCCATCTTCCAAGATGGATTGTATTAAATGGTACCTAAGTTGTATGAAATGGTACCTGAATGACACTCTCACTTTCATAGTACAACCTGTTATTCTCCTACTTCTTTCCCAATTCCTCCATAAACCTTTGTAACCAAGTCATTTCTTTACTAGCCTCTATAGTAGCAACATACTCTTCTTCTGTTATTGAAAGTGAGAAAACCTTTTTCCGTTTTGAAATCTAGCTTACTATTGTTCCACCTACAATAAAAACATACCTTGTGGTGCTCATCCTCCTATCTTTATCACCAACCATATCTAAATCAACATATCCCTATAGAACAATGTATATGACTCTAAAACATAATACATGAGTAGAAGTACCTCTCAAATACCCGAGAATACACTTTACTGCCTCCCAATGTTCCTTACCTAGATTGTTCATATACCATCTTACAACTCCCACTACATGTGCAATATCTAGCCTTGTGCAAACCATTGCATACACAAAGCTACCAACTGTTGATGAATAAGGGACCCTAGACATGTATTATATCTCATCCTGTGTCTTGGGAAACATTTCCTTAGTTAATTTGAAATGGTTGGACAAAGGTGTAATAACTGATTTTTCATGTTGCATTCTAAACCTCTCCAACACATTCTCTGTGTACTCACCCTAAGACAATGTCAATTTGTGATTTTTCCTGTCTCTTGTTATTCTCATACCAAGGATTTTCTTTGCAGCACCGAAATCCTTCATTGCAAATGAATTAGATAATTTCTTCTTGAACACAGTTATATCATGAATATTATACCCTATAGCAAGCATGTCATCTACATACAATATCAAGATAAYATAACTTCAATTTTCTAGCCTTTTAAAATAAACACAGTGATCATAATGACATATACTATAACCTTGTTCTATCATAAACCTATCAAACTTCAAATACGATTTCCTTGGAGATTAYTTTAGGCCATACAATCTCTTCTTYAGTCTGCATACAAAATTTTCCTTCCCTTTGACCTCATACCCCTGTGGTTGCTACATATAAATCTCTTCCTCCAAATCCCCATGGAGAAAAGTTGCTTTTACATGTAACTGTTCAAGATGTAAATATTTTACATCCACAAGACTTAAAATAGTCCTAATTGAATTCATCTTAATAACATGACAAAATATTTCATCAAAATATATACCTTTCTTTTGTGAAAACCCCTTTACAACAAGTCTAGCCTTGTATCACTTTTTTCCTTCATCTTCTTCCTTCAACTTGTAAATTCATTTATTCTACAATGCTATTTTTCCTACAAGAAACTGAACTAAGTACCAACTCTAGTTATTTACCAAGAAATCAATTCCCTCTTTGTAACATCCCCCCTGGTTATCGACCTCTGTCGAGTAATGCTACACAAACAACCTTATCTTCTTCTTTTCAACTAGTTATGATACCATTTTGTAACATCCCCAGCCACCAACAGGTCAAACAATGCCACTTCTTGTACATCTCTCTTAGATTTTATACCATTTTGTAACGTACCCAACCACCAACAGGCCAGGCAATGCCACCAATAGACTACTAAGCTCTAATAGCAAGTTAATTGTTCATCCCGCGGTACATATATATTACATGCATTCCTAATGAAATAAAAGGCAATAAAATATACTACTACCATACTAACTCATGAGAAATTTACCATAAATCATACATGCAACGAAAGCACATGATAACATTGTAAGAATCACAGACATGCACAACAGACATCATTAAACACAGAATTGATACTTATCTTTGGATTGTGAAGACCACCGACTGCGTGTAGACCTTCCATGAGCCTCCCAGCCTTAGACCACACTGCTCATCACTCTCAACAGTTGGTCACCCCCGAGATGGGACTAAACTCCATAGGGCAAGGGATTCCTAGGCTTGGCAAGGCTAACAGGAAAGTCACAAAGTTCAACAGGAAGGATTCTCTCAAGAGCCACTTATGCCCACTGCGTACAAACTCTGATTCCGCACATGCCTTTCCCACCCCAAGATTATACACCTTCATTTTCACATAGTTCATCGGGTGCTCCACCTCCCTTCCGGGGCTTCAGCAATAGGCCAGACAGGAACTCTCAGAGCTTTGTAGTTTTTGTTGGGGACAATTAATTGCTTAATAAAGAAACAACTAATCACATGTACATTAATTATCAAACGAGTAACATCTTTTTATTTCAGGGAAGTCTGCAAAATATATGCAATAAACTACCCATGAATAACATTGGTCCTACATGATCATGTTCTACACTATCAAGCTCATTCAACAAGAAATAAAATGCAAGACTTAAATATCAATACTAAATTCAAGAAGCAGAAATCAAGTGACACGAAATGAGACTTATGCTAATCACACAACTTGAATTAACACTAAAGTAAACATGGCCTTGCTGAATTGAAAATTTAACTTATTGCACCCAACAGAATTCAAATGCTAATCTAGAGAAATAAATTAAATGAAATCTAGAAATTGCAGGAAATATCAAATCTAGAAAATACAATAGCCAACAAATTACTTGAAGAAAAGGAATTTTTCTTTAAGGAACATAAATTCAAATTCAAAGAAACAAGCACACAACTAAACTAGTTTCGATGTTCAAGGCATCACCTCGTCTAGGGTAGTGGGCCCACTTGCCAATGAGTTAGTTCTGCCTTGAAAATAATTCAAATCAAATTACAAATAATAGATGCAAAACTCAATGGAAATCTTCCTTCATTAAAATATATGAGAGAAATAATTACACCAGAATGAAGT
>JASDQU011440190.1:0-22122 GCA_032191745.1 Picea mariana | reverse complement strand
TATCAACCATGACAAAACAATAATGAGTCATATTTACATCAAACAATATTGGGTCCATTACCCAAGCCTTTGGCTACGGAGCTTTCTTCAAGGGTTGACATCAATGACAACCAACCTTAATCAACAAACAAATATAATCCACTTCCTGACTCAATCTGGAGTCCAAGGGAGTTCATTGATTCCATCAACATCCATAACCTGTCATGTGTCATGCACACTCAGGAAACTCGTCAATAGCGTCTGCCAATACATATACATAAAAATCACAATAAGTCGCAATACATCATCATCATCATGTATAATCCCTAATCGAAATGAAATCATCATGTATAATTCATAATCAGATCACTTGCATGCAAGTTTCCTCAAATAATAAGTCAATGAAGTGTGCTCAGTAGAACAAGATGTTACAATGATTCATCCAATCTCTAACAAATCATGGATAAAATCAAAGAACAAAATTTATTGCAAATATTACACACACCTAGGATTTTCCTTTGATTATTTTCCTAAGTTTATTTGGATATGTTGAGGGTCCCTTATTCAAATATATTCTCCCCTCATTGAGGATATTATCCCCTAGAAAAGGGTGCCACATACCCTCTAGTCAATTCTCAGTTATCATTCAGTTAGACTAGTTGAGTGAAGTGTTACATGTCAAACTTGAATTTATCACCAAGTGTTTTATGCTAACCTCAGGATCATCACCAGTAATGAAAAATTGCATTAATATCATCACATTTAAGACACATTTTACATGTGTGAGTGATCTCCTCCTCATTTCACTCTGGTAACTAACGACCACATGGACAATTAACTAGGACTAGGTGGCAATTGACTCTAGTGACTTCTAGTATGTGTCACATATCTCTTGAACACTCCTAATGCACATTATCTTGTCTATTATGGTGAGCTATTTGTGTCATAAAGAGTATATCACTTGTATTGTATCATTCTTTTACTCAAATAATATAAATTTGTTTATTATTTTCTACATTTTTGTCTTCTCTCTTCATTCACCATTGTAGGTTGTGTATGATTAATTATTATTTATATCTTCTATGTAGGTACCTCATAAAATCCACATGGTATCATATCCCACGAGCTGCTAACAAGGATCGTCACCAACACTCTTTTGCAAGTACTGAAGATGGAACAAAACAACAGGAAAGATGGACTTTCCTATTGGCTTACTGAGAGGGGGATGAATCAGTAATAGAGCAATTTAATCCTTTTTCACCATAAAATGCAAGTGTTATATCAATGTATCATTATCATCCAATAGTTGCAGAGTAAATAAACAATGAACAAATGAGCAATCACACACATACACAGTACACCAATGTTTTACGTGGAAACCCAAAGAGAGAGAAAACCACAGAATGCGTTTTCTTATATGTCTTTAAGAATTACATTCATTGGAAGCACCAACTTCCTTTGTTTTCCAGCTGCAACTGGAAGGAGGCTCCAACCCCCTAGTTTCTCAGGCTACAACCTGAGGGAAGCTCCAACTCCCCAATTCTCTGACTACAACCAGAAGGAGGCTGCAACCCCTTATGTTCTTCGACTACAACTGGAAGGTGGATACAACCACCTACCCTTTCCCTGTCCAACCACCCTGAGTAGAATGATGGAACCACTGCAACACTCTCACTGTCAGATATATCGTTGTAAACCTGTACCAATCGACCTACACCAAACAACTTGTACTAATAGCCTGAACCATGCATCAACATGTACCATAAACAAGTGCATCAACCATGCACCAACCTATACCTCAACCTTTACCATCAATGAGTGCATCAACCATGCACCAAACCTGTACGAATAACTTGTCACAACAACTCGTCCAAACAACCTATCACAACAACCTGTCTCATCAATATTATCAACCAAATCAGATCTCCTCATCAAGATCAAACACCAAGACAACTCTCAAATATGTGCATCAACCAAGAATAACACAACAACTCATAATCATCAATAAGATGTAATTCTAATAATATACCAATACAAGTATGCTATATAATCCATAAACCATGTGTCAACAATACTACTAAAAAGGGCCTCCAACCATGTACCAAGTATCTACCAATCATGTATCAACTACTCATCAACTATGATGCATCAAGATGTACCAACATCATCAACTATACACCTCATGTATGTGCCAACTCATCAACTACTTGTCTCAACCATGAACCCAACATGTACCTCAACCAAAATCCCTCATCAATTTCATCATCCAAATATGATTTGTAACTCTGTAATAGACCTTGTGTATATGATCACATACCTTCAAACCTTCCTTAACTTTAACAACAAGAGACTAGCATTTTCATCAAACTTTACTTTAGTTTCACATGACTAGTTTTGGATTAGTCAACAACCCTAACTTGAAATAATCATAACTATGTACATATAATGAATAAATATCTGAAAATAGTACACAATGTTCTTCGGTGTCTTTTATTCAATTCCTCGAGGTGTCACTACTTGTAACCTCTTAGAAAAGGCGTTATAGAAAAAATGGCATACCTTGTTGAATTCTGGATTATTCTAGAGAGAAAACTTGTAGAGAGTGCCCCGCACAAAATGTTTGTTGTATGGATCTGAAAATTGTACATAGAATACTACAGACTGTAATATAGCAAAAAAAAAATGGTCTTACTAAATTTGTATCTGTTATGAAGAAGCTATGACGTTTTTACCTGAAACACCTGGTTTAGACTAGTTTTAGGACTAGCCACAAACCTTATTTTCCATGGAGTGTACCTCAAAAACTACAATGGCCCACAAGATGAAATTTGTACCACGTCTACTTGGATATGTTTCCTCAACAACCTCCTAATTTCACAGTCTGATTCATTCTAGAAAAAGAGTTACTGCAGAAATGTTGAGATGACCTATAAATAACATACCTTAGAAAGCATCATCAAAAGAATTTATCCTCCCTTGAATTTCAGCCTTCTTTACTTCACCTTCCCTATGAAATTTGGCTTATATATCCTTTGATTACCTCAGTCACTTGTAGATATTCAATATGCTCAAATGTGATTAAAATGAGAGATTCTTGCCTCTTATTTATACTTTCATGTAGCTTCCTCAAGGGGTTAGCTTTTAACCATCTTAACCCACTTTCCTTATTTTAGGGTTAACCCACTTCTAACCACTACTCAACTTAGTAATATCTCCATTAACTTTATTATTTAAATAATTTCTTTTGTATTCACTTTGAATTATAGTACACTCATCACTTCCCTTTATTATTTACCTTCTAAAATCTCTTAAACCACTTTGACTACTTTGACCTTTTGGGGCTTCTAGATGACTCATGAGGGTTCTCCAACTTCACATGGCCATAACTCTCTAACCGTGAGGAGTTATGTGGCTTTTCACATACCACTGGAAATAGAATGACATGTACTATCCATCTAGAATATTATTTCCTTAAAATATATAAAAAAATAATACCATTATCCATCAAACAAACTTGGGTCGATTACCCAAATCTCGGTTCTCCAAATTCACTTTTCCATAACTCTCTAACCATGAGGATTTATGTGATGTTCCACATACCATCGGAAATGACATGACATGTACTATCCATATAGAATAGTATTAAATTCAAAATATATTAAAACTCATACTGTTATACATCAAACGTGGGTCCATTACCCAAACATGGGTCCATCAACCTAAGCCAACTGTCTGACAATCTCCCCCTTTGGCATTGATGGAAACACCAACATTGATGGAAACACTTAGTCATGATAAAATTCATGCTTATACTCCTCATCAATGTTTCTATCTCTCCCCCTTTGACATCAATGACAAAGGGTATCTCCCTTTGGGGTTGCTCCCCCTGATTGAACTCTCCTTGGGGTTTCTCCCCCTATCTACATGCCTCTATGCTCTCTCTCCAAGCATTTATATCATGCATTTGATAAATATCTTCCCCTTTGTCATCAATGAAAAAGGTATATTTCCATCTGGGGTTGCTCCCCCTATCTACATGCCTCTATGGTCTCTCTCCAAGCATTTATATCATGCATCTGATAAATATCTCCCCTTTTTTCATCAATGGAAAAGGTATATTTCCATCTGGGGTTGCTCCCCCTAACTGAACTGTCCTTGAGGATACTCCCCCTGACTAAACTCTCCCTGAAGCTGATCTCCCAACCTGAACTATCCTATTTATGGTGCTTCCTCATGTAAATCTAAGACATATAAGATAAGTATTCAAAGGCATTCATTTTGGAGTATAAATTACTCTGAGTCTCTGGAAAAGATACTGAAAGGATTCCTGTTGAAGCGATTTTGTAAAGATGTTTGGCACTTGTTCTTTTGTGCCCACATATTCAACTCTGATGTTATTCTATGAAACCTGTTCCCGTAGAAAGTGATAATTTATTAGAATGTGCTTCATTTTGGAGTGCATCATCGAGTTCTTGAGATACTGATGGTGCTTGTGTTATCACAATAGATTGGAATGGGATCATCATACTCAACCTGTATATCTATCATAGTTTGTTTCATCCATAGAGCCTGTGTACAACATGTTGTTGCTGCAATATACTCTACCTCGACCGTAGATAAAGATATTGATGATTGTTTCTTGCTTAACCATGATACTGAACACTCACCCAAGTAGAACATTTCTCCACTAGTGTTTCGTCAATCATCAATGCAACCTGCCCAATCTGCATCTGTGTAGGAAATAATTGATAGATCATTTCCATTTGGATACCATAATCCAAACTCTTATGTTCCTTTGAGATATCTGAAAATCCTTTTCACTGCTACTACATGTGATTCATTTGGTGCTTCTTGAAATCGTGCTACCTATCCAATTGCTTCCATTACATATGGTCTCGATGTTGTCACATATAGTAAGCTACCAATCATTGACATGTATTTCCTCTATTCTGTAGACTTTGAATCATCATCTTTGCTCAAATTGCAACTAGTTTGCATAAGAGTGGTAACTAGTTTGCAATCTTCCATTCCGAACCTCTTTAGTATTTCTCTGATATACTTGGTTTGAGAAATAAAAATTCCTTTTTTTCTTTGACATATCTGAAGACCCATAAAGAAGGATAGTTCTCCAAGTAATGAAATTTCAAATTCATTTTGCATATCCTTTGAAAATTTATGGCTTGACCTGTCATTAGTACTTCCAAAAACAATATCATAAACATAAATTTCAATTAATAAAATACTACCTTGAGTTACCTTAATGTAGAGGTTGTTGTCTATGCTTCCTTTCCATAGTTCCTAGGGATTTTTGTCATTGTTTTTTCTGAGCATTACTCTGTTTCGAATGTGAACTATTGTATGCACTACATGTGTCCAAAAAATATCTGTCAATTTGGAATCCATTAGCATTTTTCAAGCCATTTCCTGTGTAATTATCATCCATTATGATAATGTTCCTTTGTCTCTGAACCACTGTCTAAACCAATCTATGAATCCATTCTCTTGTCCATTGTCATATATCTTTCCAAGCCTGTTAATTATTCTTACAAATCCATCTCTGTCCATGCTTTTCAAGACTCTACTTGCGCAACTATTCATAATGATTACCCATTTATCACTATACTATCGCGAAGTATTGATTAATCTATCAAACAGTACTTATGCTAACTGACTGCTCTGGATCTGTCTTCTCAAGATCTGCAAGCTACTCAAAGGATGGTTCTTTGATCTATCACAGTTATCGCATAGACTCCCCATGTATAATATTCATATTACCTGGGAGTCTCTAAGTCAGATGGCTCAAAATAATTCCTTCTCTGATGTGTATTCGTCATCATCTTCATTTGTGGATTCGCCATCTCTCTGAGCTATGACTTTTTTCTTTCTGTCTGTGGATTCATCTTTCACTAAAATGCCTGAAAGCACAATCTCTTGAACCTTTTCCTTATTTACCCGTCCTTCTTTTCTTTCATTTACTTTCCAAACCTTTCTACATCTGACATCTTTCTTTTTCTCTGTAGAATTTTCTTCATCTTGTTTTATTGCCAATCTTGCGATCTCTGGGACCTGGTCTTTGTTCACATGTTCTTCGCATTTTTTATCCACACTTTCTTACATCTGATATCAATGTTCTCTTTCATGGAAGTATCGATCATGCTTCTACAATCACTAACTATGTGTCCATAGTTATGACATTTGTAACATTCAATGTTACGTGGGACCACATAGACATTTATTGTTTGAACATTTCTTTTATAATCCCTGCAATCTGCAACCTTATGTCCAAAGTTAGTACAATAAAAAAAATGACCAAAAAATAAATTTTCATACCTGGGAATGAATGATCTTATTTGTGGCATAGTCCTTCTGAATTTTTTCCTTGACTAATCATGATCATGATTGAAGCTTCTTTGTGGCTTGAACATGGATTGTATTCTTGAAGATGTATCTTCAATAGTTTTCTTAGATTCAGGTCGACCATGATTCCTTACTTTGAGTAATTCTGCATAACTCTTTCTATTTTCTTCATTCTTATTTTCTAGCAACCTAGAGTGCTTCTCTTCATTCTCTATAACTGGTGTGGATGTTTCTGTCACTTCAACATTCTTGTTGATCTTGACGATTTTACTTCTCAATGTGACATCTTCTTCTTCAAGCTTCTCAACCTCTTCTTATTTCTTCATTATCTGAGATGCCATGAATTCTTCTGTTATTTTTGCTTCTTCAAGATGAATTTTTAATGTGATTATTTCTTCTTCAAGTCCTTTCTCTTCTTGAACAAACTCTACCTCAAGTTGGTTTAGATCGTTGTTTCTTTCCTTAATATGTTCTGTCAATATCTTTTCTCTCATTTTTGCTTCTTCCTTCTATGCTTCTATGTTGTCTTCCAAATACTTTTTTTGATATTCAATATTTGTTTCGATCTTTCTGGCTTCTTCTAGCTGAGTTCTTAAGTTCTCGATGACCTGTTGGGATTCTTCAAAAATGGGAACACTTTCCTTTTGTTTCATCAATTCTTTCTTGAGTGACTTTTTTTCTTCTCTTAGTTCATCTAAAGCACTAATCAATTCTTCTTCATAATTGTCTTCCTTTTCAATTAGTTTTTCTGTCTCATTTCCTTCATGGGATTCTATTTCAAGATGTCCACATTTTTCACAATTAAAGCAAACCAACATACCTCTAGTGATTATGTACTCTTCATCTTCTGAATTTTTTTGACATGGTGAACATAATTCTTCTTGATCTATATCTGCATATTCTTTGGCATTTTATGAATCCACGATGGGTGAAGAATATATGTCATGTAACTTATCCCAAATTTCTTTGGCTAATGAACATTTACCAACCTTTTCTCTTACCAGATTAGGTAATCATTCCTAGATGAAATCCATTGCTATTTTGTTATTCTTCTTCAATTCCTTCTTGGCTGCAGTCTTTGCCCTTTTTGAATTATCATATCCTGTAACAACTGATAGCCAAATATAATTTCCCTGTGCCTGTAAAAATACTTTCCTCCTTCTGCTCCACATCTCATACTTAAAACCATTATGAACATTAAACATTGGTACTCCATTCTCATAGTAATCCATGATCTCCTTCCAGTGGTTAAACTGTTTCCTGAAGGAATCAACTCAGATTCCAATTGTTGGATTATTGAGAGCGGGGGTGAATCAGTAATAGAGAAATTTAATCATTTTTCACCATAAAATGCAAGTGCTATATCAATGTAGAATTATCATCCAATAGATGTAGAGTAAACAAACAATGAACAAATGAGAAATCACACACATACATAGTACACCAGTGTTTTACGTGGAAACCCAAAGTGAGAGAAAACCACAAAATGGTTTTTCTTATATGTCTTTAAGAATTACATTAATTGGAAGCACCAACTTCCTTTGTTTTCCAGATGCAACTGGAAGGAGGCTCTAACTCCCTAGTTTCTTCGGCTACAACTTGAGGGAAGCTCCAACTCCCCAATTCTCTGGATACTACCAGAAGGTGGATACAACCCCCTATGTTCTTTGACTACAATCACTTGTCCTTGCCCCTTCCAACTGCCCTAAGTAGAATGATGGAACCACTGTCATACTATCACTATGAGAATACTGTTGTAAACATGTACCAATCAACCTACACCAAACAACCTGTACCAATAACCTGAACCATGCATCAACATGTACCTCAACCTGTGCCATAAACAAGTGCATCAACCATGCACCAACTTATACCTCAACCTGTACCATCAACGAGTGCATAAACCATGCACCAAACCTTTATGAATAACTTGTCACAACAACCTGTCCAAACAACCTATTATCACATGAAGTTGTCATGGGTCTTTTGTCACTTAGGTTTTAATTTTTATCATTTAGTCTTTAGGTTTTCTTGATTTTTCTCTTTGTGATTTTCTTAGGTTTGTCTAAACAAATAAAGACTTAGGTTTTTTCTCACCTTTTTGGCCCACACATATGATTTTAGCCTAGGTTCATTTTATGGCTTATGACTTTGACTCATCTTTTGACTTGGCACCAAGCATTTTTTACTCCATGATCCTAACGAACTGACAAGTCACTCCATCCACTCATTCTCCTTATCCTTCCATGTTGTACCTATGTCCACTAAGGGGGTCAAATCAAGTTTTGAAAAGGGCATTGCCAACTCACTAGGCGTTCCCGTAGCACACCTTTGTCCTATGCTCCTTTACCATAATTCGCCATAATCAGCTGATGTCATGTCTTCCATTATTTTCAGCGCCCTTGTCTTTAAAAAGGAATATTGATATTTGGTCATTTATGAGATTTCTAACTGTTTATCAATTTGAAATATTCCTCCTAAGCTCAGTGTTGCTGAAATCACTAGTTCAGAAAAAGATGCAGATTGTGCTATGGGATCGACTGTTAGAGATGAATTAGAGGCTGAGGTGGATGTAGTAGTTCCATAGCTTGTTGCAGATCTTCCATCATCATCCACAACCACCAGGTATTTCGTGAGTCTTTTCAGCTGCGTGGAAAAGTGTTAAGATACGCCTACCTCATATTTTGGTAGTGCCTGGTGCTGCAGACTGCATCTCCTCTCACCCATTTCCATCTATAGCTCTTATTTCACAGACTCCATAGCCTTTTTCCAATTGAATTTTTCCTATACTAAGGTCAAGCCATTTTACTTCAAAATATTGAATTCTCATTCATTCACTTGGCTCTTGTTTTCACACTGCGCTACAGAAATCTCTGCCAAAACTATGCTATGGATCCCTTGTCCCAGTGTTGCGTTTTCCTTGGATTTATCAGTGCCATCTTTTGTATTCACAAGACCCATGCATTAGCCTCCTTTATTCACTATGTCATCCTATGTTTTATCTCAAAGTCTACTGCTAGTGAGGGAGATAGCATCCCCTACCTTTTAAATCTTTGATGACCATTGTATAGTGGCATAAAATTGAACAGTGCATCCTTGCATACCTTTACACATAGTTTCTACCTCTCATTTTTAAAATAAAAACCATCAGACCAGTCTATTGTTAATTCAAAAGTGAGTTGGAGGAAAATCCTTGAAAGAGTAACCATTAGTCACTGTCAAATATCATAGATCTTTTCCTTTGTTTGTTTCTTTAATCCCTCATAGAATTACAAGCTTTGATCCCCTGATTATATCGATGGATACACCTCAAAGGAAGAAGTCTCACAAGGGAGGGAGTGTGGTCAAGACTGGACCCTCTAACATGCACCTATTTTATGTTGAGCCTATGGTCAGGGAGGTTTTCCAAAGGGTTGGTTGCCTCTCTTTTTGTTAAAACATGCAGAGGGGACACCTTGAAGTAGAAAGGAAATTTGCATTACACTTTGATGGCATTAAGACCAAGGTGGGAAACCTTAAGTTTGAGCTATCCGAGGCCTCTACAATAGCAGCCACTGAGATACCTAACACTAGTGAGAGGTGGTTCAAATCCATCATCCTAAATGATTCCTTTTCCAAGGACTTCCTCAAACCAGACTATCAAAAAGACAATTTGTCTAAGGGAGTTCCTAGGAACCACCTAGTTGAGGGCTTTGATAAAATTCTTAAGATCATCCATATATATTTTACATGTGAGGAAAGATTTAACATGATATATCACTATCATATAAGACTCTTTGATGCCAACCTCCCCCTATCCTTCGAGGCTGGAACGACCTCCTGGTCTACAATCATTCAATTCGTCGAGCTGAATGACTCGTCGGGCTCATGTTGGAACCAATATAACTTGACACGGGCCCTTTTTACTTCCTCGACACCTGATATGTGGAACATGTGGACCCCCTCCTTGAGATTTTAACTCTTATGCCAACGGGCACTAGCTCTTGATGCTAGACTTCCTCGTTGATGTGACCATAGACTATGATTATGGGCCAACTCTCTTCATGACCTCGCGCTTCGAAAATTTTGTGAGCTGCTTCCTCCTTTCCCTGATTCCCGAATCAAAGAATTCACTGGGACCAGATATACGGTCCACGTCCTTCTTGTGATCAACAGTTGTTGTCAATAGTTGTGATCGAATCGCGATTTCAGACTTCGTGAGTCCTCTCTCCTCCCAACTTTTCTCCTCCCGATTTTGAATCAGTGAAATGTTGATCTCGACTCCACATTTCCTCTCCCAACAGATGACCAAGATTTACTTCGACTCTCGACTCCTCCGGTATCCTTCTCTTGCCTTCTTTCGAAGGGCTCCTCCTCCAAAATGCACGGATCTCTGTGATGTGCCCTTCTAGATCCAATGGTTTGGATTCAAATCGCTCCTCGTGACTTTGCAAAGATCCTGGTTTTCTCTTGGTAAACTTTTTCAAAGTTATTTCTCCCAAAACTCTCGATCTTCTGCCACCTATCTCCTCCAACGATGGACGGTTTTTCCACATTATGGACTTGGAAAAGTCTTCGATTCCCTTTTCACCCTTAGCACAAATTAACCTTTCAAGACTTAGGCTGTTCTCGAATTCCTCCTGCACTCCTTGCATAAATCTATGCAGACTCCTCTGCGACTTGGCTCGGCTTGAAAACCTTTCGAAGTTCATGGTTCCCTTGTGAACTTCCTTGTGCCCTCCTAGCAACTTCACGCTCCTCCTCCTAAGCTTTGTAAGATGCAATTATAGGTTCTAGGCACACTCCTTGCACTCGGCTAAGCTTCTCGACGTCTTCTCCCTCAGCCTTATGGAAAGGTTTAAGGCATCTCCTTTCCTTTGTCGATGTGCTTCTTGCAAAGCCTTCCTTCACCAGAATGTTAAGAAATTCTGGGAATCTCCAACACTTCCAACCATGTTTCTTCTCTGAGTCCTCACACTAGCTTGATGCCCTCCTGGCAGAGTATTTCAAAGTGTTCAGTAACTCTAAACTATGCTTTCTCCCACATAGTCTTTTCTTCCAAGGTACTTAACCACCTTGAAATTTCTCCCTGAGTCTGTGAATTAACCTGGTATGCCCTCCTGGCAAATTCTCTTCTGACTCCAATAAGTTCAGATACGCACTCCTTGCATTGACTCACAAAGTTTCCCTACTCGGTCGCTCACTCCTTGCACTTGTCCTGGAGAACTAGACTTAACTCAACACACTCACAGATAGACAACTATATCTTTATCCCTACAGGTGATTTCTAGCATTCATGTACAATTCAAATGCATGTAAAAGACATTCCTAACACAACATCCATTACACAGAAATTGGAAACAGAAAAAACTGTCATTTTCTATTAATGGTAGAATGCCAAATTACAAAGGTGGAGTTTGAGCTACAACTAAGTCTCAGATATTTGCATTTCTCTCCCTTACAACATTCCCTACAACCCCTTGTAGTCCAACCTCTACATTGCAACAATACAAATATTTATACAAGAGGGGCTCTATGAGCTTCCCTCGCAAGATAAATTAGTGGTGTCAAATCACCATTTAAAACACCTATTTAATGGATAGATTACAATTATGGAAATTTTCTCCAAATCAGATGTAGATCCCTTCTGTCGTCAGCCTATTAATGGAAACCTTATCTCCAGCTTGTGCAAAAGCACAACTTGGCTTTTCCAGCTTGTCTTCAATTAATGCCTGGATTACTACTTGGATTTTCAAGGAAAAAATGAGAGGGTGGTGCCTCTCCTTCCATGAATGTGCACCACGCATGTTAATTAGCTAGCGTGTGCTGAGGTGAAGTGATGCTCCTGCATCATACTCCACGGCTACAAAAATCATTTTCTCCTACTCATGAGTTTTCCAGCATGGATGAAATCCTCCTGGATCCCAAACTTTCTCTTGGAGCTGTCTCTCGGCTCCTCTGCTTCGCCACTACTACTCCTACATCATCCTCGCTGCTTGTGCAAGTTTCCTTTCATCCATATTCCTTCTTCTTACCGCTTCCTCTGTCGAGTCTAACATCAGCTCCCTTATCTCCTTGACTGCCTCATCCAGTTGCTCCATCGACTGGCTCTTTTGTTGCATACTATCTCGTTGCACTTCTTCCTTGTTAATTGGAAAATCACATTGAATTCCATTTGTGGCCTTATCTTTCCACTATGCTAAATTCTTCACTTCTGCAAGCTTCTCATCACTGGGCTTCTACTCAGTGTTTACCTTTCTTGGTTCTTCAGTCGATTCCTTGTAACTTCCTCCAGCTACAACTCATGCTGGTGTGTCCCCTCTGGCATGGCTATCTTATGGCATCCATCTTCTGGTTCCGGACTATCTAACCAATCCTCTAGTGCCTTCAACTCTATTTCCCATTGAGTGAGTAACTCAACTGGGCGTTCTCCTTCTATTGGGAGAGACTTCAATATCTATTCCTTCTCCTCCATGATAGTCTTTGCCTGTTGTCCTTCTACTGCATTTGTAACATCTTTGCTAGTGTTTCCTCGGATGCTTGATAGGAATATCTCAACTCCCCCAATGATCAGAATGTTCCTCTGATCCTTCTCCTTTTTCGTGATGAAAGCTTATGACTTGTCATCATCTTTATTCCCGTGGCTTGTAGTTCCACATGAATCTCCTCCTGAGTGAGGTTTTTCTTCCACCTCCTCTTCACCTGTCAACATCCCCTGATATGAAATCTCAGCTGTGCTCACCTCTTCTCCCTTTCCCACATGGATAGTTGAGATTTCTCCTCTGCCCACCTAATAGCCTACGATATCCATTGATCCCTTATCATTTCCCACCTGGAAACCTACGAGACTCTTTCCAGATCTCTTTCCCCTAAGACTGAGATTTTCATCATGCCTTAGCCACCTTCCTAACATCTGTTGTTGCCTTCTAGCCAACAACTTTTGAACAATCCAACTAGCTTTTCTCTTCAAATACCATTCATACCTCCAGTGTACCTTTGACTCCTACTGCATATTGAATGCTATCTTCTCCATCTGTGCTCAAATTTCACTAAGCTCCTTATCCATCTCCTCTCTTCTCTTCTGTGAATGGAATTCTCCTCGACCATGTTTATGACCTTCAATGGATATCTTCACTCTCTACCTGCCCTCTTGGAAAAAATGTTGTTCACCTCGTAACTGAGAGCATCACTAGCTTCTCCTTCACCTAAAATATACAGATGTGAATTGTGCTCTGATACCACTCTGGCGCCAACCTCCCCCTCTCCTTCAGGGCTAGCACGACCTCCCGGTCTAGGATCATTCAAGTCGTTGAGCCAAATGACTCATCGGGCTCCTGTCTCCTACTTCCTCGGATCATTTAACTCTTATGCCAACGGGCACTATATCTCAATGCTATACATCCTCATTGATGTGACCATGGACTATGACCATGGGCCAACTCTCTTTGTGACCTCGCACTTTAGAACTTTCACGAGCTGCTTCCTCCTTTCCCCAATTTTCGAATTGACGAATTCTCTGGGACCAGATCTATGGTCCACATCCTTCTTGCAATCAGCGGCTATGATCAAATAGAAAGTACAAACTTCACGAGTCCTCTCTCCTGCCAACTCTTCTCCTCCCGATTTCGAATCAGCGAAATGTCGATCCCGACTCCACGTGTCCTCTCCCAATGGATGGCCAAGATTTACTTCAGCTCTCGGCTCCTCAGGTATCCTCCTCTTGCCTTCCTCTAAAGGGTTCCTCCTCCAAATTGCAAGGATATCTGCCATATTCCCTTCTAGATCCAATGGTTTGGATTTAAATCTCTCCTCACAACTTCATGAGGATCCTATTTTTCTGTCGGAAAACTTTTCCGAAGTTCCTGCTCCCGAACCTCTCAATCTTCTACCACCTATCTCCTTCGACGATGGACAATTTCTCTGCCTTATGGACTTCAAAAAGTCTTCAATTCCCTTTGCACCCTTAGCACAAATTCACCTTTCGAGACTTAGAATTTTCTTGAATTCCTCCTGCACCCCTTGCAGAATTCTACGTAGACACCTCTGCGAATTTGCTCGGCTTGAAAACCTTTCGAAGTTCACGGTTCCCTTGTGAACTTCCTCGTTCCCTCCTGGAAACTTCACGCTCCTCCTCCTGAGCTTTGTAATATGAACTTACAAGTTGTGGGTGTATTCCTTGCACTCGGATAAGCTTCTCGAAGAATTATCCCTCAGCCTTACGGAAATGTTTAAGGCATCTCCTTTCCTTTGTCGATGCGCTTCTTGCAAATCCTTCCTTCACCAAAATGTTTAGCAATTCTGGGATTATCCAACACTTCCAACCATGTTGCTTCTGTGCACGTTCACACTAGCTTGATGCCCTTCTGGCAAAGTATTTCAGAGTGTTCAGTAACTCTGAACTATGCTTTCTCAGACACAGTCTTTCCTTCCAAGGTACTTAACCACCTTGAAATTTGTCCCCGAGTTTATGAATTAACCTGGTATTCCCTTCTGGAAACTTCTCTTCTGACTCAACCGAGTTCAGATACACACTCCTTGCATCGGCTCACAGAGTTTCCCTACTCTGTCATGCACTCCTTGTACTTAGCCTAGATAACCAGACTTAACTCAACACACTCACAGATAGACAACTATATCTCTATCCCTGCAGGTAATTTCTAACATTCATCTACAATTCAAATGCATGTAAAAGACATTCCTAACACAACATCCATTACACAGAAATTGGAAACAAGAAAAACTGTCATCTTCTATTAATGGTAGAATGCCAAATTACAAAGGTGGATTCCGAGCTACAACTGAGTCTTGGCTCTCTGCATTTCTCTCCCTTACAACATTCCCTACAACCCCTTGCAGTCCAACCTCTACATTGCAGCAATACAAATATTTATACACGAGGGGATCTATGAGCTTCCCTCACAAGCTAAATTAGTTGTGTAAAATCACCATTTAAAACACCTATCTAATGGATAGATTACAATTATGGAAATCTTCTCCAAATCGGATGTAGATCCCTTCTTCCATCAGCCTATTAATGGCGACCTTATCTCCATCTTGTGAGAAATCACAACTTGGCTTTTCCAGCTTGTCTTCAATTAATTCTTGTATCATGCCTTGGATTCTCGAGGAAAAAATGAGAGCGCGAGGCCTCTCCTTCCTTGAATGCGAACCACACGTGTTAATTAGTTGGTGCGTGCTGAGGTGGAGCGATGCTTCTACATCACTCTTGCTACATTTCACTGGTAAGGATTCAATGAATATCCCTTTTTATCTATTGAGGAGTATGGGAAAGATGTCTAATAGAGTCCAAGCCAAGTCCAAGGTTGTGCACAATAGTGTCTTCCACTATGGGTTGATCAAGATGCTGGTGATGGAAGAGTTGAAGAAAAGGAACATTTATTGGGAACAGTTTATTGTCTCTGCCCATATGCAACTAGATATAGCCTCTATCCCTCAATCTAGGATGCAGAGACATTTTCCATCTAGTAGTGTTTCCCCATCAAGAACAAGCAGGAATAGAAAAATTAAACCCACTACTCAAGACAAACAAACCCCTAAGGAAATTGAAGAATAAGAGAGGGAGGTTCATCACTCCCCACAGAGAGATTTTTCACCTCCTCCTGCACTTGAATTGGAAGAAGTCCCTTCATCTACCAAAACCATAGCCAAGAGGGGAAGGAATTTTCATTTCCCTTCACCTTCCCCAATAGCTAAGATCATAATCAAAAATTCTTTTACTAGATCATCATCCCACAAGGAAGTTATTGAAGCAAAAGTCTTACCTGAGGTCTCAGTTCCAAGGAAAGAGAAAGATAAAGGTAAATACATTGAGAAGCCTATTGAGGTGATAGACATAGGCTTTGTTCAACATAAAGATAAAGGTAAATCCACTGAGAAACCTATTGATGTTATCAATATCATCACTCCCCCTAGCAATCCCACTTTCAAAAGATTGATCAGACAACTCAGGGATGCTAGGAAATAAGTTTCTCGTTTGAAGGCAGAAAGTTTAAATGAGAGAAGAAAGATGAAGGAGCTCATGGACATGTACAGTGAAACCCTTTATTTGGAAAGGTTTTCAGAAAGAAAATCCCTTCCTCTCCATAGGCAGCTTAAGACCATCTATAGGAAAAACATAAGCTTTCATTGCCAAAACAAAAATCTCGAAGAAGAATTGCAGCATTTCAAGGATGAACTAGCCCAGAGGAACTTAAATGTTCTGGTACAAGCTGTAATAGAAAGAGATGAACCAATATTTAAGAGGAGTACCCCTACAAAATAAAAATATGTTTCTATGACGGAGGGAATATCTCCTCCAACAAGGAGGAGTGCTATATTGATGAAGTAGTTGGGGGATGACAAATCCATTTTTGTGGGTGGTCACTTTTTGTAGTTTGAAATGATCAAGGAAGTATGATTTTTTCCACCTATACAGGCATCTATAGGCTCCTAGTCCATCAACTTAGTTTTTTTTGTTTTTGAGGAATTGATTACATCACATAGAAAAAACACAGAGATTTTGTAGTTCCATGGCGCTACAAAATCGTCTATACGGGATGTTCTGCAATTGCGCTATCAAAGGCGCTACGAAATATCCTAGCCAAAATCAACAATGGTGCTACGAAAACTGCAGAGCTATTTTATGGATGGCGCTACAGAAACTGTAGAGTCATTACACAATAGTGGCGCTACAGAATCTACAGAGCTATTTTATGGATGGCGCTACGAAATCTACAGAGTTGTTACACAAGAATCACTACAAAATCTGCAGAGCTATTTTATGGATGGTGCTACGGAATCTGCAGAGTTGTTACACAGGAAGTGCTACGAAATATACACATTTATTTTACAAAGGGAGCTACAGAATTGGCTACCAAATTTTCTACAAAATGGTGCTAGGAACTGGCCATCACAGTCAAAGGTTTGAATTCATGACTCCTTCCTGATTTTTGATGATGTGGAGAGAAGCAAGGATCACAGGTGGCAGCTTGGAAGCAACATACGAGAATTGGAGGACACTTGGAACTGAAGAAGAAAGCGCCTAAGCTAGAAGACATGCCATTTAATTCTTGTTGGAGTGGTTGCCAACATGGCCCCTACATTGTAGCAGTTTGTTAAGATATGTTAGTACATGTGTTAGAATTGTAATTGTTTTGGAGAATCCTAGGATAGGAAGGATAGCTCGCACCTCTATTTGTTTCATTTTCTCTTTTTATTACAAATACATCTTCAAAATGATTAGAGAGGCTTGAATGGTTGAGCAAAGATCCCTGATTGTAATATTTTGACTAAGTAAAGTTGTTCTCTGGTTATGTATTGGACTTGAGACATTTTGAATAATAGAAGTCAGTTTTGTTTTTATCATCTTGTTGTCTCTTATACTGAAATACTCATGATTGGATGATCCATATGAGATGTTGTGGTTGTGTTATGATGAATGTTTGATTATAATGTTGCTATGAATGTTTTTCAGTGTTCTTAAACTTTAAGTTCAAGGAGTTCTTGTGCCTGAGTTTTTCTTCTCTTGGTTTCTTAAAGACCTGATGTTAATAGCAGACCTTTCCACCTTCCTCACTAAGTCTTCCTCCTATTCACTTTTACCCCAAACCACTGACTGAAGTTAATCAAGACCTCATTTTCTTATGCATGCTAGCCCAGATTTCTGAGTTAAAACATTCTTATTTTGAGTTCTTTCCATTTTACGTTTTGATAGGTATTGGGATTATCCTCTTGCAATCTGAGGGTGATTCTCAGTGCTAACACAACCTATCACAATAACCTGTCTCATCAATATTATCAACCAAATCATATCTACTCATCAAGATCAATCACCAAGACAACTCTCAAAGATGTGCATCAACCAAGCATAACACAACAACTCATAATCATCACCAAGATGTGCTTCTAATAATATACCAATACAAGTATGCTACATAATCCATAAACCATGTGTNGCCTCCAACCATGTACCAAGTATGTACCAATCATGTATCAACTACTCATCAACTATGACTCATCAAGTGTACCAACATCATCAACTATACACCTCATGTATGTGTCAACTCATCAACTACTTGTCTCAACCATGTACCCAACATGTACCTCAACCAAAAGCCCTCATCAATTTCATCATCCAAATCTTATTTGTAACTCTGTAATAGAACTGGTGTATATGATCACATACCTACAAACCTTCCTTAACTTTAACAACAAGAGACTAGCATTTTCATCAAACTTCACTTTAGTCTCACATGACTAGTTTTGGATTAGTCAACAAACCTAACTTGAAATAATCATAAATATGTACCTATAATGAATAAATATCTGAAAATAGTACACAATGTTATTCAATGTGTTTTATGCAATTTATCTAGGTGTCGCTACTTGGAACCTCTCATAAAAGGATTTATAGCAAAAATGGCATACCTTGTTGAATTCTGACTTATTCTAGAGAGATAACTTGTATAGATTGCCCCGCACAGAATATTTGTTGTATGGATCTGAAAATTGTAGACAAAATAATACAGAATATACTCTAACCATCACATTTTTTCTTACTGAATTTTGATCTGTTATGAAGAAGTTATGACATTTTTACCCGAAACACCTGTTTTAGACTAGTTTCGGGACTAGCCACAAACCCTATTTTCCACAGATTGTACCTCCAAAAATAAAACGACCCATAAGCTTAAATGTGTGCCACATCTACTTGGATATGTTGCCTCAATGGCCTCCCAATTTCATGGTCTGAATCATTCTATGGAAAAAGTTATTGCGAAAATGGTGAGATGACATGTAAATAACATACCTTAGAAAGCATCATCAAAAGAATTTATCCTCCCTTGAATTTCGACCGTCATTACTTCACCTTCTCTCTGAAATTCGTCTTAGATATCCTTTGGTTACCTCAGTCACTTGTATATATTAAATATGCTCAATTGTGATTAAAATGAGAGAGTCTTGCCTCTTATTTATACTTTCATGTAGCTTCCTCAAGGTGTTACCTTTTAACCATCTTAACCCACTTTCCTTATTTTAGGGTTAAACCACTTCTAACCACTTGTTAACTTAGTAATTTCTCCATTAACTTTATTATTTAAATAAAAAATTTTGTATTCACTTTGACTTATAGTACACTCATCACTTCACTTTATTATTTACCTTCTAAAATCTCTTAAACCACTTTGACTACTTTGACTTTTTGGGGCTTCTAGATGACTCATGAGGGTTCTCCAACTTCACATGGCCATAAATCTCTAACCGTGAGGAGTTATGTGACATTACACATACCACTGGAAATGGAATGACATGTACTATCCATGTAGAATATTCTTTCCTGCAAATATATCAAAACCCGTACCATTATCCATCAAACAAACTTGGGTCCATTACCCAAACCTGGGTTCTCCAACTTCACATGGCCATAACTCTCTAACCATGAGGAGTTATGTGACGTTCCACATACCACCAGAAATGTCATGACACGTACTATCCATATAGAATAGTATTACCTTGAAAATATATTAAAACTCATACTTTTATACATCAAACAAACTTGGGTCCATTACCCAAACCTTTGTGCTACCGAAAATCTCTACCAGACTTTCTCCAAGGGTTGACATCAATCTCTAAGGGTTGAAATCAATATAAAATATCACTCTCCAATGGTTGAAATAAATGAAAACCAACAATCCATACCAACTTTCCATCAACCTAAGCCAACTTTCTGACATTTCCCGCATTTGCAATTCTAATGCCATATAACTACTATTGGAAGCCAAGAATTCTACACCATCTCATGGGTAGAGTTTTGTATCATATATCCATGGCCACATAAACATCAACCACCTCAGCAATGGAAAAATACAATTACTTCAACCGCATGGACAAGGCTCCCAGTCTCGTATCCATGTCTATTTATCTCGACCTATGGTTTCACATCTATGCATGCAAGACACCAAATGAGATCGGGAACACATTGGCTGATCTCTTTGGTAATAATGACGAAATGAGGGGCCATTTTCTCAAAATAGAACTGAACTCATTGGATCCGAAGAACTTTGACAATGTCTAATATTTATTCACCAAATTTAAATCTTTCCTTTTTTAATTGACATACTATGCTATTGACAAATCCAAACAAGAAAAACAAATGGTTCTTTCTATCATGGAAAAACTTGGACTGGAATTTAGTGTATTTGTCTCCACATTTCATTCTACCAGATTCATTGTAGGAGAAACCTTGACCATGCATTCATTGTCACAGTTCAATGAGGCTTTGACATGGGAGCAACATAAGCTCATTCAGATGGGAATAATCAAGGGCCCCAAGGAACATGCACTTGTTGTGCATGATGGTAGAAAATCTCAAAATCCTAAATCCAAATATAAAGGCAAACGAAAGGTGCATGTAGAGACAAAAAAGGAAGGGCACTCGAAAGCCTTCAATGATTCCTCAGGTTTCAAAGGTGGAAAAATCAAGAAAGGGAGAAGTGTGGTTACTATAATCGGGGGAACCATCTAGAGTATGCATGCATGAAGAAGCAAATAGATATTATGGCACAAATACTTCAAAAGAACATCCTCGGGGACTTCATTCATGAGGCTTCCAAGAAAAATTCAGAAGATCAAGCCCCTAAGAAAGGTGATTCTAATGCATTAGTATTTATTCATTATTCTCTTGACACATGAATTGTATATTCAGGTGCTTCCCATCACATGGAAAAAATAAAGGATATTATATCTTCTGTAACTGCATGCACAGGGCCTCCTATCATCAAGGAGGATGACTTTCTAGTCGAGGTCACAGGAAAAGGGAGAGTGGAACTAGGCCATAGAATATTTGAGAATGTCCTACATGTTCCTCATTTTTCTATGAATCAACTCTTGGTGTATCAAATTACACACTCAAGCTTAGGAAAAAAGGTGGAGTTCACACTAGACTACGTGTCCATATTCAACATGCAAGAAAACTCCAAAATTGTTGTTGAGGAGGTAAATCATAAATCTTGGTTATATCATTTTAATAATCTTATTGAACCTAATTCCTCTATACAACTTATGCATTTTGATGATAGTAGTAGATTATGGCATAAGAGGTTTGGTCACCTGAACTTTAGGTACATGCAACAACTTAGCAAGAAGGGGATGGTCACTAGGTTACTAGATATCCACGTTTTTGAAGGGTTTTATGAAGGATGTGTCCTTGGCAAGCATCCTCAAGAGAAGTTTGAGAAGGGGAAGGCTCACAAGACCTCCTCTCCATTGGATTTGATTCATATTGATCACATGGATCTATTCCCACATCCATCCATAAACAAGGCAAGGTACGTGCTTACTTTTTTAGATGATTACTCACATTATACTTGGGTATTTTTTCATAGACATAAGTCTAAGGTATTTTAGCATCTCAAATATTTCAAAGAAA
This sequence comes from Picea mariana, assembly GCA_032191745.1. Classification (NCBI taxonomy): domain Eukaryota; kingdom Viridiplantae; phylum Streptophyta; class Pinopsida; order Pinales; family Pinaceae; genus Picea; species Picea mariana. The sequence goes on along the minus strand of JASDQU011440190.1, from coordinate 380 downwards.
ATTTTGAGACTCAATCAGGGAGAAAGATCAAATCCATCTGTATAGATAATGGGGGGGAGTATGTAAACAGATATGTTCAAAGTATTTTTCTTGAGGTTGGGATATAGTTGCAACACATAGTACCATATACTCCGTAGCAGAATGGGATTGTTGAGAGCAAAAACATATCTCTCAAAGAGATGGCTATTTGTATGCTACATGAAAAGGCACATCCTCCCAAGATTTGGGATAAGGCACTTAACTGTGCCAATCACATTCAAAATATATCCCCTCACAGATCTATTAAGGAAAAGACTCATTTCAAGGCTTGGAGTGGAAACAAACTGGAAGTCACCCACTTTCGTATCTCCAGATCATGAGCATGGGCATGCATTCCTTCT
>JASDQU011440188.1:14248-27058 GCA_032191745.1 Picea mariana | reverse complement strand
CATATTTACAATTCATTTCATACATCGGATTAACAACTGGGCTCGGCCTTGGGGACATTACAATCCCCCTCCCTTATTTTTGCACTGTCCTCAGTGCAACTTTACACAGCATCTACAAGATTTTCAAAATTTTTAGAAAGATGTGGGTACTTTGCCCGCATAACATCTGCATGCTTCCATGTCACGTCCTCAGGACCGTACCAAGTCCACTATAACTTTACAAGCTATATAGCTCGATTCCAGAGCTATTTGCTTTTCCTATCCAATATGCACACAGGATGCACTTGCAGGACACCTTCTGGTTCCACCTGAATCACATTCCAATCTATAACATGATTAGCATCAGGTACATATTTCTTAAGCAGTGAAACATGAAACACATTATGTACAGTCATAGATGCAGGTAGTGCAAGCATGTATGCAACTAACCCAATCCTTTCCAGGATCTCAAATGGACAACAAAATCTTGCTGCCAACTTGGCGCAACTTCCCAGCTTCAGGGAACTCCTGTTAGTTTTCACTTTTAGGAAAACATGGTCACCCACTTTGAATTATCTATGGGTTCTACTACTGTCAGCATAACTTTTCTGCCTATCATGGGCAGCTTTCAGATTCCGTTTAATTTTCATCATTTGATCTTCCATCTCTTTGAGTAGTTCAGGCCAAACAACTACTCTATCAGCTGGATTATCCCAGCTCACTGGAGTGTTGCACTTTCTTCCATAAAGTGCTTCAGATGGGCTCATCTTCAATGATGCATGATACCCATTATTGTAGGCAAATTCTACCAAATGCAGGTAGTCTTCCCACCTTGATGGTTTATCCATCACGTACATTCTCAGTATGTCTTTTATTACCCTGTTCACCCTCTTTGTCTGACCATCAGAATTAGGATTATACGTTGTACTAAAGTTCAGATTCGTTCTGAATTCTTTGAACATACCTTTCCATAAATTTGAAGTGAATTTCAAGTCCCTATCAGACACAATTGTCTTAGGAATTCTGTGCAAGCATGCAACTTCTTTTAAAAAGATATCAGCAACATCAACTACCCTATGAGAGGTTTTCAGTGGAATGAAATGGGCAGCTTCAGTAAGCTTGTCCACCACCACCATGATTGAATCATGTTGCTTGCTTGTTCTTGGCAATCCTGTGATAAAATCCACTATTACCACGTCCCATTTCCATTCAGGAATGGGTAAAGGCTGCAACAACCCTATTGGGTGCCTATGCTCAGCCTTAACCTTCTGGAACTCCATACATCTAGCAATGTATTCAGCGATTTCCTTCTTTAGACCCGGCCAAAAATAATGGCTTTTCACTGCTATCACAGTCTTCTGATATCCAGGATGTCCAGCATAATCCATGTTATGCATCTCCTTTAGAATTGCTAGCTTCAATTCTTGGACATTGGGTACATACAGCCTGTTTTTATACAGAAGTAAACCATCAGTTCCCAAGGTATAACTTTCCTTGGTATGTGGTCTCTCACGTTGTTGTAGCTTTGCTACAAGACCTCTGTACTGCAAATCAGTATTTGCAGCTTCCAAATTTCTGTCTTTCATCTCAATCCGATACATGATAATGGCTGTAGAATGTAATTCGTGCACTTTTCTACTGAGTGCATCAACCACCTTATTTTATTTCCCTTTTATATGCTTGATATCAAAGTCATATTCACACAAAAACTCTAGCCATCTAATTTGCCTGGCATTTAAAGTCGGCTGATCAAATAAATATTTCAGACCATTGTGGTCTGTTCTTAATTCGAATTTCCTTCCCATGAGGTAATGTCTCCATTTCTTCAATGCGTGGACGATTGCTGCCATCTCTAAATCATGAGTGGCATAATTCCTTTCATGCTCTTTCATCTTTCGGGACTCATAACAAATTACAAATCCCTCTTGGATGAGAACTCCTCGCAGCCCCTCCTTACACGCATCAGTGCACACTACGTAATCCTTATTTGGATCTGCAATCTTCAGGATTGGAGCATTGGTTAGCAATTGCTTCAATCGCTAGAAACTGCTCTCACATTCTTTAGTCCACTGAAACTTCTTCTCTTTCCTTTGCGAGGAAGTGATAGGGTGCACTATATTTGAGAATCCGGCTATAAACCTTCTATAGTAGCCTGCAAGACCCATAAAAGATATAACTTCTACCACATTCCTTGGCACTGACCATTCTCGAATGGCCTCAACCTTTTCAAAATCCACAACGATCCCATGTTCTGAAATAATATGTCTGAAGTAGTGGATCTGCCTTTGATAAAATGAGCACTTACTCAGTTTTGCATACAACTAGTGTTCTCTCAACACTAACAGCACCATTCTCAGGTGTTTCTCATGTTCTTCCTCTGTCTTGGAATACACCAAGATATCGTCCAGGAAGACTATGACAAACTTGTCCAAATAATCTCTGAACACTCCATTCATTAAGCACATGAAAACAACAGGTGCATTTGTCAGTCCAAATGGCACCACTGTGAATTCATAATGACCGTACGTTGTTCTAAAGGCGGTCTTGCTAATGTCCTCATCATTTATTCTCACTTGGTGATATCTATATCTGAGGTCTATTTTTGAGAATATTTTCGCATCCTTCAACTGATCAAAAATATCATCAATCCTTGGCAGAGGATACTTGTTCTTGACAGTGACCTTATTCAACTACCAGAAATCAATGCACAGCCTCAACGTCCCATCTTTCTTCGTCATGAATAGGATCGAGGCTCCCCAAGGTGACACGCTAGGGTAAATGTATCCCTTCTTTAGTAGCTCTTCAAGCTGCAATTGCAACTCTTTCAGCTCTGGCATACTCATTCTATAAGGAGCCTTCGAAACTGGAGCTGCTCCCGTCATCAAATTTATAGAAAAATCGATGTTCCTCTTAAAAGGTAGTCCAGGTACCTCCTGAAATATGTCCTTAAATGCTTTGAGTACCTCATGGTCCTCCAGATTCGAGACTACATATCGGGATGCTTCTTCCACCTAAGTTACAAATAATTGATAGCCTTTCTGGTAATATTTCTTCACCTCCATGGCTGAGATTTCCCTAACAGCCACAGCTCTGGGAATTCCTTGGACTGTCACCTGATTTCCCTCTTCGTTCAGGCATGTAAACCTCTTGTTACAGAAATCCAGAAGGGCATGGTGCTGGTCCAACCAGTCCATCCCAATTAAGCAATCGTATGAGCCTAAAGGCAGAATGTTCAATTCAGCCTTAGTGTTCATTCCTTTCATGTCTACTTAACAAGACTTAACCAATTCAGTGACCTTTCTTTTGGTTCTTGTGGCCAACTTCACTAGCCAAGACTTCTCATGTTTGCTTCTTGTTTAATGCAAACTTTCCACCACTCTAGGATCTATATAACTATGGCTATCCCCTGAATCAATTAAAATAACAAGTGGTTGGTTGTTAATCATACTTTCCACTTCAATCATGTGCGATTGAAATTCTATTTGATTGTTGTCCAAGGCTGCATAGATCCTTGGCATTCTATTTCCCATATCCTCCACTATTTCAGCTTGCTGAACAGTATGGGCAGTTCTCGCTTTATCTTTTCTTTGGGGGCAGTCTCTGTACCTATGATTCCCTTTACAGCCCCAACACTCAATAGGTGGCAGTCTTGGCATATGCTCACTCCATTCAACTTTCCTGGGCTCTCTGAAAGATGACTGTCCCCAAGGACTATTCATGAAAAAGGGAGGCATGTTTCCCTTCTGCCTCTGTTCTTTCTTAAACCTCTTCTGGTCATCCCAAGCCTTCCGAAAGGTAGGATTTTTTCTTTGTTGTTCGTATAAGCATTTTTCCCTTCTTATGGTTTCTTCCATGGTCTTAGGATCGTCATATTGAATCTTTTCACCAATGTAAGGTGGCAGTCCACTCAGATACCTCTGAATTTTGACAGCCTCATCTTTGATGAACGGAACATACTTCAGTAGTTCCAGAAAACTTCATTCATACTCATCAATGGTCATGCTGCCCAACTTGAGTTCGAAGAACTCCTTCATCTTTCTGTCATAGTATCTTTTGGTCAAGTATTTCTTCTCAAAATACCTCTTAAACTCCTTCCACATGACCTCTTTCTCTCTGATGTGTTGCACCTGCACAAACTGATCCCACCACATGGATGCTTTTCCTTTCAGTTGATACATTGCAATTCTTCCTTTTGTATGGGCAGAGTAATTCTACAGTTGGAAGTATTTCTTCATACCCAAAAACCATTTTTCGACATCTTCTTCCTTCTTATGTTCACCGTCGAATGTAGGCAGTTTAATCTTTTTGATTTCCCCTTTCAATTCATCCCTTCCAGATTTCGGTGTTTTCTGGTAGGGACGGGCTTGAGCTACTGTGTGTCTCCTTGCTAGAATGCTTCGGGAAGAGACAGTAATGTCTGCTACTACTCCTCGATCTTCTTCATCTCTCAGGGGTTCTGACACTTCTTGATCTGCTTGTGTCACTTTCTTTTTCTAATTTATTTTCTATTCTTTCCAAACACTTCAACATTTTTAAGTTGAATTCACCCTGTCGATCCCTAATTTTCATGAGCTTTCGGCTATCAGCTAGGTGAGCCTGGGCATCTTTTTGCAATCTTTCAATGAGTTTCATCATATGTTCTTCCTTATCCATCTCTTTTCCATGCCCATTGGATTTCGATCCTTCTACTTCCACATTGACATCCTTTCTTTCTCATTCGTCCTCTCTTTCGGGGGCAATTTGCACCTTTTCCCACTCCATACTTGACATTGGTTAATTGGAGTTCTAACCCTCATTGAACTCTACACACGCACTGTTTAATTCAATTTGAATTTTGATAGGCCATTAAAACCTCATGAATAATCCACAACATTTATAAGCCAGTACGAACAAGAACAAAAGACGTTTCAATTCAAATAAGTTTTCTGAGCTCTTGTTCGGCTCTGCGAATTCCGGTACTTCAGAACTTCAGAATCTCGGTCCACGAAGATCCAACAGTTAAATCTTCGTAACCAAAGTCACCCTTTCGCTACTCGCGATCTTGCGAGTTCGTGAGTCGAAGACCCTCGACTCATTTCCTCCAAACGTCGATACCTGAGATGCAATACGAGTATGGATCCCTCCTCACTAGCACCTGCTACACATGACCATAGGATAGGGCTAAGTTCTATCACTTCTTCTCAAATCGCGACTTCAAGAGTTGGCATGTCAAGCCTTCGTGCTCCTCCTTTGCAAATTCTGAAATCGCGAATTACTCTATTCTTTAGGCCCACAACACAGCTGTCACCCTTCACCACAGTGGCACGTGGTACATTCAAGAGGGTCCATGTCACCTTCAGTGACATCTTCAAGTCCCACCAATCTCACCTGTCTTCTTGACTCACCTGCACGTGGTACACGTTCATGCACCCATGTCCTTTCCAAACGAGAATCCAACAACGCAAAACTTTTCGTCATTTCAGAGTTTTGGGTATCGGGACTTCTGCACCCCCACCTCTCAAACTTCCATCTGCCAATTTTGTGAAATCCGAAAGTTTCATGACTAACTCGAGCACGACTCCTCAATATATGACGGTCGAGCCTTCCTCTAAGATCTACCGCATATATCTCCACGGATTTCGAGTTTTCAAAAATTGGTGTATCGCGATTCCCGGACTCATCCGCAACTCGAAACGGGTTTTTAAACCCTGCACACCCATTCCAGATCTGATAGTCACGAGGGTTCACCTTCCCTCTCGAACTGATCCTAAGGTTCTAACACTATTGGTGTGGAGACCTATCTCCCCATGGCCATAGACCACACCAGCTGCGGTTTCACACGCCGCTAAATCTCATGAGCTTAAAAACTCATCAAGTAACTCTTTGACACTTCGGAGCAAGCCAGGGTCCAAAATTGGCCTTCCAGACCCAATTTCCCTTGCACTCTAGGTCCAAAGACCGCTCCACTGGCCCATCTAGGCTCAGTGTCGAAACCTTGGCTCTGATACCAAACTGTAACACCCCTTTCACTCACAACTGTGTAGGTGTTACTACGTGGAATAACAACAATATCACTAATAATTAATCACATGCATTTAAAACAAGTTAAACACATTCAACACACAGTATTCATACGAATTACTGCTATAATCAAAAATCAAAACTATTTAATATTAATTCATATTCACAGCAAAATTCATGATAACATAAGCAACACAGTCATGCAAAACATGATTAAAACATAGTCAGGTACTTATCTTTGAAACAATGGTAGTTCCACCAACTAAGTGCAGGCCTTCCAGGAATCTCCCAGCCTTAGAACGCATTTCTCATCAGCTCAACAGTGGATCACCCCCGAGCTGGGACTAAGCTCCACCCCAAGACAAGGAATTCTAGGCCAGGCTGAGGTTACAGGGAAGCAACACACAACAACAAGGATGGAATTATCTCCCAGGAACCTCTCATGCTCACTATCCACAGACCCACATTCCCCACTTGCCTGTTCCACCCTATGAGTATACACCTTCTCTGTCACCTGGACAGTCCTTCGGCTGCCAACCTCCCTTTCCTTGGGTTACAACAACAGGCCAGACCGGAAGTCTCCAGACTCTGTGGAAGCTACAAGGTTCCTTCCAGGTGTTCTCTCCTTCCTCTGCTCACTCTCTCACCTGGAGGGATTCGCTCACAGGCCCAGCAACATGTTTTTCCAACTTCAACCACCTCTCTCATCTGAAGAGGGTGTTGTACAAACTAGCCAACAAGCCACACAGGATCAAACACTACACGTCCACCACAATCAATGGGAATCCAGACACAAACACACCAAGGTAGCTCTAGACAAGTGCAATAGCATAACTAGGCTTAGAAGGGATGGGACACTTCCGTTTTCTCAATCTGGCAACACGGGATAGACTCGCACTCTAGATTCTCAGGGATGCGTGATGAGTTTTCCATGCAGGGGTCGATTTAGACTCCGTGATTTAGAACAGAGAAGGGGTGTACTAGCTTTCTAGAACAAACATAGACTCTTTCTCGAAATCAACATAGGCTCCTGGTTCAGGGAATGTACACACGGGTTTTCACAGAGCCAGACACAGACTTTTCAGATCACAGGGATGCACAAAGGTTCTCTATAGTACTCGGGTCAGTCGTACTGCTCAGAGCCCATACACGCTCAGGAAGTCCGATCGAATGGGAGAGGAACCCCCTCACGGTCCACCCTGGCTGTTTTATTCGCATGCACCAGGGTCGACACTTGTCGCTCTGGAGACATCATGCGTTCCACCAGCACGCATCACCTTCCCTTGGTCAGGAGTTTAGGATAAAAATATAAAATGCACATGTCTTTTTGGAATAATATTAAATTATTATTCCCAGGCTTAAGTCCCCTAGGCTAAACACTTAGCCCCTTTTCCCACCTTCCATCCCTAATCCCTTGCCTTCTCTGTGGAATCTCAGTCCCCCTTCACTCATTAATCGTGGTCAGATTGCACCTGGCGGTGTTTACAATTTTATTAAATGTTCTGCATACATACAAGTACAAAATCAGTCCCTTGGCCTCCGACCCTTAGGCTCTCTGGCCTAACAATCACATAAGCCCACCAGGTTATACAAACTTGGCTCACCAGCCTATAACACATATTTACAATTCATTTCATACATCAGATTAACAACTGGGCTCAGCCTTGGGGACATTACAATCCCCCTCCCTTATTTTTTCACTGTCCTCAGTGCAACTTTACACAACATCTGCAAGCTTTTCAAAATTTTCAAAAAGATACGGGTACTCTGCCCGCATAACATCTGCATAGTCCCCAGGACTGTACCAGGTCCACTGGACCTTTACAAGCTCTATAGCTTGATTCTGGAGCTAGTTTATTTTCCTGTCCAATATGCACACAGGATGCACTTGCAGGACACCTTCTAGATCAACCTGAATCACATTCGAATCGATAACATGATTAGCATCAGTTACATATTTCTTAAGCAGTGAAACATGAAACACATTATGTACAGTCATAGATGCAATTAGTGCAAGCATGTATGAAACTAGCCTAATCCTTTCCAGGATCTCAAATGGCCCACAAAATCTTGCTGCCAACTTGGCACAACTTCCCAGCTTCAGGGAACTCCTGTTAGTTTTTACTTTCAGGAAAACATGGTCACCCACTTTGAATTCTCTATGGGTTATGTTACTGTCAACATAACTTTTCTACCTATCCTGGGCAACTTTCAGATTCTGTTTAATTTTCATCATTTGATCTTCCATCTCTATCAAATGGATTATCCCATCTCACTGGAGTGTTTCACTTTCTTCCATAAAGTGCTTTGAATGGGCTCATCTTCAACGATGCATGATACCCATTATTGTAGGCAAATTATACCAAATGCAGGTAGTCTTCCCACCTTGATGGTTTATCCATCACATACATTCTCAGTATGTCTTCTATTACCCTGTTAACCCTCTCTGTCTAACCATCAGACTCAAGATGATATGTTGTACTAAAGTTCAGATTCATTCCGAATCCTTTGAACAGTCCTTTCCTGAAATTTGAAGTGAATTTTGGGTCCCTATCAGACACAATTGTCTTAGGAATTCCGTGCAAGCATGCAACTTCTTTTAAAAAGATATCAGCAACATCAGCTGCCCTGTGAGTGGTTTTTAGTGGAATGAAATAGGTGGCTTTAGTAAGATTTTCCACCACCACCATGATTGAATCATGTTGCTTGCTTGTTTTGGGCAATCCTGTGATAAAATCCAATATTACCACATCCCATTTCCATTCAGGGATGGGTAAAGGCTGCAGCAACCCTGTTGGGTGCCTATGTTGATCCTTAACCTTTTGGCACTCCATACATGTAGCAATGTATTCAGTGATTTCCTTCTTCAGACCTGGACAAAAATAATGGCTTTTGACTACTTCCATAGTCTTCTGATATCCAGGATGTCCAACATAAGCCACGTTATGCATCTCCTTTAGAATTGCCAGCTTCAATTCTTGAACATTGGGTACTTACACCCTATTTTTATACAGAAGTAAACCATGAGTTCCCAAGGTATAAATTTCCTTGGTTTGTGGTCTCTCACGCTGCTGTAGCTTTGCTACAACACCTCTATACTACAAATCAGTATTTGCAGCTTCCAAAATTCTATCTTTCATCTCAGTCCGGTACATGCTAATGGTTGTAGCATGTAATTTGTGCACTTTTTTGTTGAGTGCATCAGCCACCTTATTTTCTTTCCCTTTGATATGCTTGATATCAAAGTCATATTCACACAGAAACTCCATCCATCTGATTTGCCTGGCATTTAAAGTTGACTGATCAAACAAATATTTCAGACCGTTGTGGTCTGTTCTTAATTTAAATCTCCTTCCCATGAGGTAATGTCTCCACTTCCTCAATGCGTGGATGATTGCTGCCAGCTCTAAACCATGAGTGGCATAATTCCTTTCATGCTCTTTCAGATTTCGGGACTCATAACAAATTACAAATCCCTCTTGGCTGAGAAGTCCTCCCAGCCCCTCCTTACATGTATTGGTGCACACTACATAATCCTTATTTGGATCTGCAATCTTCAGGATTGGAGCACTAGTTAGCAGTTGCTTCAATCGTTGGAAACTGCTCTCACATTCTTTAGTCCACTGAAACTTCTTCTCCTTCCTTTGCAAGGAAGTGATATGGTGAGCTATCTTTGAGAATCCGGCTATAAACCTTCTGTAGTAGCCTGCCAGACCCATAAAATATCTAACTTCTGCCACATTCCTTGGCATTGACCATTCTCGAATGGCCTCAACCTTTTCAGGATCCACAACGATCCCCTCTTCTGAATTAATATGTCCCAAGTAGTGGATCTTCCTTTGATAAAATGAGCACTTGCTCAGTTTTGCGTACAGTTGGTGTTCTGTCAACACCTGCAGCACCATTCTCAGGTGTTTCTCATGTTCTTCCTCTGTCTCTGAATACACCAAGATATCGTCCAGGAAGACTATGACAAACTTGTCCAAATAATCTCTGAACACTCCATTCATTAAGCACATGAAAACAACAAGTGCATTTGTCAGTCCAAATGGCACCATTGTGAATTCATAATGACCGTACCTTGTTCTAAAGGCGGTCTTTCTAATGTCCTCATCATTTATTCTCACTTGGTGATATCTAGATCTGAGGTCTATTTTTGAGAATATTTTCTCATCCTTCAACTGATCAAAAAGATCATCAATCCTTGGCAGAGGATACTTGCTCTTGATAGTGACCTTATTCAACTGCCAAAAATCAATGCACAACCTCAACGTCCTATCTTTCTTCTTCACGAATAGGACTGGGGCTCCCCAAGGTGACACGCTGGGGTGAATGTATCCCTTTTTTAGTAGCTCTTCGATCTGTAATTGAAACTCTTTCAGCTCTGGCATACTCATTTTAAAAGGAGCCCTCGAAATTGGAGCTCCTCCTAGCATCAAATTTATAGAAAAATCGATGTCCCTCTTCGGAGGTAGTCCAAGCACCTCCTGAAATACGTCCTTAAACTCTTTGAGTACCTCATGGTCTTCCATATTTGAGACTACATCTCAGGATGCTTCTTCCACCCGAGCTGCAAATAATTGACATCCTTTCCGGTAACATTTCTTCAGCTGCATGGCTGAGATTTCCCTAACAGCCACGACTCTGGGAATTCCTTGGACTGTTACCTGATTTTCATCTTCATTCAAGCATGTAAACCTCTTTTTACGGCAATCCAAAAGGGCATGGTGTTGGTCCAACCAGTCCATCCCAATTAAGCAATCATATGAGCCGAAAGGGAGAATGTTCAATTCAGCCTTAGTGTTCATTCCTTTCATGTCTATTGAACAGGACTTAACCAATTTAGTGACCTTTCTTTTGGTTCTTGTGGCCAACTTCACTAGCCAAGACTTCTCATGTTTTCTTCTTGTTGAATGCAAACTTTCCACCACTCTAGGATCTATATAACTATGCCTAGCCCCTGAATCAATTAAAATAACAAGTGGTTGGTTGTTAATCATACCTTCCACTTCAATCATGTGCGATTGAAATTCTACTTGATTGTTGTCCAAGGCTGCGTAGATCCTTAGCATTCTATTGCCCATATCCTCCACTGTTTCAGCTTGCTGAACATTATGGGTAGTTCTCACTTTATATTTTCTGTGGGGGCAGTCTCTGTACCTATGATTCCCTTTACAGCCCCAACACTCAATAGGTGGCGGTCTTGGCATATGCTCACTCCATTCAACTTTCCTGGGCTCTCTGAAAGATGACTGTCCCCAAGGACTGTTCCTGAAAAAGGGAGGCATGTTTCCCTTTTGCCTCTGTTCTTTCTTAAACATCTTCTGGTCATCCCAAGCCTTCTGAAAGGTAGGATTTTCTATTTGTTGTTCGTATAATCATTTTTCCCTTCTTATGGTTTCTTCCATCGTCTTAGGATCGTCATATTGAATATTGTCACCAATGGAAGTTGGCAGTCCACTCAGATACCTCTGAATTTTCACAGCCTCATCTTTGATGAATGAAACATACTTTAGTAGTTCCAAAAAACTTCGTTCATACTCATCAATGGTCATGCTGCCGAACTTGAGTTCGAAGAACTCCTTCATCTTTTTGTCATAGTATCTTTTGGTTAGGTATTTCTTCTCAAAATACCTCTTAAACTCCTTCCACGTGACCTCTTTCTCTCTGATGTGTTACACCTGCACAAACTGATCCCACCACATGGATGCTTTTCCTTTCAGTTGATACATTGCAATTCTTCCTTCTACATGGGCAGAGTAATTCTGCAGTTGGAAGTATTTCTTCATACCCAACAACCATGTTTCGGCATCTTCTTCCTTCTTATGTTCAAAATCGAATGTAGGTGGTTTAATCTTGTTGATTTCCCCTTTCCATTCATCCCTTCCATATTTTTGGTGTTTTCTAGTAGGGGACAGGCTTGAGCTACTGTGTGTCTCCTTGCCAGACTACTTCGGGAAGAGACGGTAATGTCTGCTACTACTCCTCAATCTTCTTCTCCTCTCAGGGGTTCTGACACTTCTTGATCTGCTTGTGTCACTTTATTTTTCTAATTTCTTTTCTATTCTTTCCAGGCTCTTCAACATTTTTAAGTTGAATTCACCCTGCTGATCCCTGATTTTCATGAGCTTTCGGCTATCAACTAGGTGAGCCTGGGCATCTTTCTACAATCTTTCAATGAGTTTCATCATATGTTCTTCCTTATCCATCCCTTTTCCATGGCCATTGGAGTTCGATCCTTCCACTTCCACATTGACATCCTTTCCTTCTCGTTCGTCCTTTGTTTTGGGGGCAATCTGCACCTTTTCCCACTCCATACTCGACGCTGGTTAACTAGAGTGTTGACCCTCGTTGAACTCTGCACACTCATTGTGCAATTCAATTCGAAGTTTGTCAGGCCATTAAAACCTCACGAACAATCCACAACATTTATAAGCCAATACGAGCAAGAAAAAAAGACGTTTCGATTCAAATAAGTTTTCTGAGCTCTCATTTGGCTCTGCAAATTCTAGGACTTCAGAACTTCGGAATCTCAGTCCACGAAGATCCAATAGTTAAATTTTTGTAACCAAAGTCACCCTTTCGTATCTTGCGATCTCGCGAGTTCGTGAGTCGATAACCCTCGACTCATTTCCTCCAAACACCGATACCCGAGATGCAATACGGATATGGCTCCCTCCTCATTAGAGCCTACTACACATGACCGTAGGCTAGGGCTAAGTGCTATCACTTCTTCGCCAACTCATGACTTCGTGAGTTGGAGTGTTGAGCCTTCATGCTCCTCCTTTGCAAATTCTGAAATCGTGAATTACTCTATTCTCCGGGCCCACA
>JASDQU011440185.1:13621-23638 GCA_032191745.1 Picea mariana | reverse complement strand
CGCTGCTTTTAAATACTTATTGTCATTTCTCTCTATCATCAAAGAGTTGTGCTTTAGGGTGCCTTCGTTCTAATGTTCATGGTCATGGACATGTAAGACAACTTAGAGATGCGATTGAGGCCCAGATGAAAGAAGAGAAACTGGTTTTATGTGATGTGAGATTTCAATAAAAAAAAACTATGTTATAGAAGAGAAACTCGGAGAGGAGGAAAAAAATAGAACAAGTATGTTCTGGTTGGTGTTCTCCCTATGTTCGATGCTTAGGTTGGTTGAAAAGGCTACCTGGAGATTTGTTTGTTGAACTTCTTTGTTTTCTTGCTGGGAGTTGTAATGGATTTTCAGGTCACGTGCAAAATAGTTCTTCGTTGAAGTATATAGCTTCTTCCAACAACACAGATTTGGCAAGTGTATCGAATTCTGCAGATCCCACAAGAATTTGTGTTCCTCGGGGGCGGCGCATTTACAGTGCCTTGCAAAAATGGCATGTCATGTTCATAAATGACGTGAAATATTACTCCATTTGTGAATGTAACCAGAGGCAGGTAACAGAAACTGTATGGGTGGATAATATGACATATTATCACTACAAAAGTTTCTATTTCAAAGTTTGATGAGCTACATGTGGGTCTGGTAACTGACTTGACAGAAAGCCATGTTCTTTGTGAAAGATTGTTCGGTTTCCTCTAGATGTAGTTGCAGACTCCACATATTTGGCGTCACCTCTGAACATTCCAGGCCTTTCTATGGGCCACCATACCTGCCACCGCTATGAGGAAAGATATATTCTGATGCGATCTACAACATTTGATACACGTTTCAGATCTGTGCTATTGCATTCTGCAGCATTTGATGCACTTGCCAAAGATGCGCTGGCCGAATAAGTTATGTACCTCAACAGATTTGCATTTTGCAGCTGGGTTGGACGTTTCTTCCAATTACTGTAATAAAGCAAAGAAGTTCAACATACAAATCTTCAGGAAGGCTTTTCAACCAACCAGATGATCGAATACAGGGAGAATACCAGTCACAACATACTTGAAATTTTTTCCCCTTCCATGGCTATTGTGACATAAAATGACTCCCTCCACTTTGAGATCGGCCTGAATCGCATATCTAAGTTGTCTCGGATGTCAAGGGTCAGGAACATTGCAAGGAAATCACCTTAAACCCCAAGTTTTGGATGGTAGAGGGAAATTAATACTTGGCAAAGAATGGAATGTTGAATAAGAAGCCATTGCAAGCAGGGCATATCTGGAAGAAACAAGTTATTCAAAAAACTGGGATAGATGTACTTGGCAGCCCTGATTAAGTACAAATCCCCAAATTGATATTCAACTTGTTTTTTTACCAATAAAGGGTTTGAACGTCAAGAAAATTGTCAAGAAGTTTCATGAAAGTACATATTTTTTATTGGTCATCGATAGGCCAAATTGCAATCGTTGTGGAAAATAGCCTCGGCTGTATTTTGTAACCCATCTTATTTTAATATAGAATAATTCCGGTTTATTTTTTAATAGTATTTTCCAATCTTTGGTATTTGTTTTAATTTTATTTTGTACCTTCGCCTGTGTCATTAAACATGGACGAGAAGCTTTTCTTTATGCTGCCCACTACTTCAATTTAAATAAAGCTTGCTCTATTCATTGCTTACATTTTACATTTAAGAATAATTTTTCATAAGCCATACTTATGTGGCGTCGGCCCTATATTTAAAGAAACAAATTAGAGGACCTGTCCTGCTTCCATTCTTCGGGTGTCGTAAATAGAATGAATTAATGAGTTACAACAAGGCAGCTCAAGTGTTGACGCAATGTTCCTGTTCAATATGTTGATGCAATGTGTGTGTACTCGGGTGCATTTACTCCCATCCCATCCTTGTTCTGTCATATACATCTTGCAGCCAAAGAGCTTCTGTGGTCTGCAAGGAATACAAGATGGATAGATGATAAGGAGTTTATCTGTTGGCCAATACTTAGCCAGTTATCTGGCCACCAACCCTCGGGTTTGCAATACCCAGCGCCTATGTCCCCTATTCCGTCATATACATCTTGCAGCCAAAGAACTTCAGTGATCTGTTGTTTATTCTTTTACTAGTGAGAACCCAACACGGGTTCGAAAACATTGTCATTAATAAACGTGAAAAAAAGGCTTTTTGACTATCAGATACTTGTCCCTTTTCCCCTTTTCCTTTTTCCGTCCATTATGGCTTTCTGGTTTTATAGTTAGTCGTCTTTCTATGATGGGTGGTTGTAGGGTTTGCGGGCTGCCATATCTTCATCTCCATCTATATATTCACATGATGAATCTGACCGAGCATTGTTCCTTTACATACTTAGGCAATTTTATGGCCGGGGTTGTCAGGTTGGCCTTTTCTTCTTCTCGCTCATTATCGCATTTTGGATATATACTTAGTCGCCTTTCTATGGTATCTGGTTCCAGAGTTGGCAGGTTGACATGTCTTCATCTTCATATATATCCTCACACGACAGATCGGGTCGACCGTTGTTCCTTTCCATACTTAGCCAATTTTATGGCCGCCACTACGAGGTCGGCGCTTACGAACCCGGTTGTTTATCATTTCGTTATATACATCTTGCACTTAAAACATCTGTGATCTAAAATTGCACCGCGAGTTCCTTGTATACATTAACTTCCTTGAAAGTATCTGTGGTTGTCTTCCATCCCCAACAACTTGGCGTCCTTCCTTATATATATCAACAATGCTCTTACTAGTGGCAACTGGACACAGTGGTACGAAAGATACTTTCGTGATCTGCAATTTATGCCTTAACTGATGAGAACTCAGCACGGGTTCGAAATCATTTGCATTAATAATTAAACAATAGATGTTCTTATGCGAGATACTTATTCCTTTTTCCCTTGTCTTGTTCCCATGTATTATCGCTTTCTACTTATATACTTAGTCGCGTTTCTATGATCACCACCTCCAACGTTGGCGTGTCGACATATCTTCATCTCCATCTATATCCTCGCATGGAGAATTGGGCCACCCGTTGTTCCTTTTCATACTTAGTGAATTTTATGGCGAATTGGATTATGTATTCCATACCTAGCCACATTTTTTATCACGGGTTCTCGAGCGGGCGGGCTCAAAATTGGGTGTCCATTGTTTCGTGGCGTGGCCTACAAATAGCGCCCAGAATTCCACGATATACAAATTGACAGATGGACCTGCGGACTGGCTGACTCAACATTTCACTTCTATTGTTCCGTGTCCTCCAAACAACACTCCCAGTTCCGCGATATACAAATTGAGACACGGAGTCTAGGGCTGGTGGGGTGGAGATTTCCATTGTTTACGGATGGTAATCCCTATCAAGTATCTAACTGCATCTAATTTTTTTTTCAATACTAAATCACCTCTTAGTAGTGACAACTGGACACAGGTATGAAATAGTTGGCATCACACCCTCCACGATATACGAATTGACTACCGGATTCCGACATCGTCTGCTCTTCCATGTTACAGATTATGCATTCAAATGTTCAGAGCGATAAAATTTGAACGTCGGGGCCTCGCGTCTTCTACAAAGACCTTGTCAACCTGTTTTGGGTGCTCCAGTTGTCGGGTTCACGAAATTTCCAACTCTTGGATAATGTTTCGGGTTGGCACCAAACTTCGTTCTACGACGGTTCACAAATGTTTCAAAGTACTAACTTCCTCTCATTCCTAATATAGATTGGTTGTGCTCTTATTAGCGACAACTGAACAGAATGGTATGACTTTTCACGTTGGTCCCTCGCAATATTTCAAGCGAGGATAGTTGGCATCCATCCCTCCACAATATACAAATTGACTACCGGGTTCACATCTTGTTCTCAAAATTTCCGCGATCTACAATTCCACCACAGTCTCCTTACTCCTTTTTCCCTTTTCTTCTTCCTGTGTATTATGGCTCTCTAGTTATATACCTAGTCACCTTTCTATGATCACGTTTATATACGTTGGTGTGTTGACATATATTCATCTCCATCTATATCTTCACATGGCGAATTGGATCGCCCGCTGTTCCTTTTCATACTTAGTGAATTTTATGTGTGCGGTTGCCGAGATGGCGCAATTGAAGTCTTTTTCTTTTTGTTTTGTCATATACATATTCCACTCAAAATTTATGTGATCTATAATTCCACTGCGGACTCCTCCGTCCTTTTTCCCTTTTTTTCTTCCCATGTATTATGGGACTATAAAGTATGGACATGATATTTTATAGAACATGTGCGGATTGTTCATTCCATGCGTAGCCACATTTTGGATCGTGGGTTCTCGAGCGAGCGGGCTAAAAATTGGGTGTTCATTGTTCTGTGCCCTACAAATAGCACCCCGAATTCCACGATATACAAATTGACAAGCGGACCTACGGACTGGCTGACTCAACATTACACTTCTATTGTTCTGTGTCCTCCAAATAGTGCTCCCAGTTCTGTGATATACAAATTGACACATGGAGTCCAGGGCTGGAAGGGTGGAGATTGCCATTGTTTACGGATGGTAATGCCTATCAAGTATCTAACAGTATCAACAATGCTCTTACTAGTGGCAATTGGACACAGGGGTACGAAATATACTTTCGTCGTCTACAATTTATGCCTTAACTGATGAGAACTCAGCACGAGTTTGAAAGCATTTGCATTAATAATCAAATAGTAAATGTTCTTCTGTGATATACTTAGTTCTTTTTCCCTTGTCTTGTTCCCGTGTATTATGGATTTCTAGTTATATACTTAGTCGTGTTTCTATGATCACCGCCTCCAACGTTGGCGTGTTGACATATATTCATCTCCATCTATATCCTCGCATGGAGAATTGGGTCGCCCGCTGTTCCTTTTTATACTTAGTGAATTTTATGGCGAATTGGACTGTGTATTCCATACCTAGCCACATTTTTTATCGCGGGTTCTCGGGTGGGCAGGCTCAAAATTGGGTGTCCATTGTTCCATGGCCTACAAATAGTGCCTAGAATTCTGCGATATAGACATTGATAGGTGAACCTATGTACTGGATAACTCAACATTGTACTTCTATTGTTCTGTGTCCTCCAAACAACACTCCCGGTTCCACGATATACAAATTTACACATGGAGTCCAGGGTTTGTAGGGTGGAGATTGCCATTGTTTATGGATGGTAATCCCTATCAAGTATTTAACAACAACTAAAAAATTATTTTCAATACTAAATTACCTCTTAGTAGTGACAACTGGACATAGGTACGAAATAGTTGGCATCACACCCTCTGCGATATACGAATTGACTACCAGATTCTGACATCATCTGCTCTTCCTTGTTACAGATTATGCATTCAAATGTTCAGAGCAATACAATTTGAACGTCGACACCTCGCATCTTCTGCAAAGACCTTGTCAGCCTGTTTTGGGTGCTCTTGTTATCAGGTTCACGAAATGTCCAACTCTTGGATACTATTTCGGGTTGGCACCAAACTTCGTTCTACAACAATTCACAAATGTTTCAAAGTACTAACTTCCTCTCGTTCCTAATATATATTGGTTGTGCTCTTACTAGTGACAATTGAACATAATGGTACGAAATTTCACGCTGGTCCCTCGCAATATTTCAAGTGAGGACAGTTGGCATCCGGCCCTCCGCAATATACAAATTGACTACCGGGTTCACATCTTGTACTCAAAATTTCCATGATCTACAATTCCACCGCAGATTCCTTACTCCTTTTTCCCTTTTCTTCTTCCCATGTATTATGGATCTTTGGTTATATACTTAGTCACCTTTTTATGATCGCCTTTATATACGTTGGCGTGTTGACATATCTTCATCTCCATATATATCTTCGCATGGCGAATTGGACCGCCCGCTGTTCCTTTTCATACTTAGTGAATTTTATGCGTGCAGTTGCCGAGTTGGTGCAATTGAAGTCTGTTGCTTTTTGTTTCGTGATATACATCTTCCACTCAAAATTTTTGTGATCTACAATTCCACTACGAACTCCTCCGTCCTTTTTCCCTTTTTTTTCTTATCGTGTATTATGGGACTATAAAGTATGGACATGATATTTTATAGAACATGTACGGATTGTGCATTCCATGTGTAGCCACATTTTGGATCGCGGGTTCTCGGGCAGGCGGGCTGAAAATTGGGTGTCCATTGTTCTGTGCCCTACAAATAGCACCCAAAATTCCGCGATATACAAATTGACAAGTGGACCTGCAGACTGGCTAACTCAACATTGCACTTTTATTGTTCTGTGTCCTCCAAACAACGCTCCCAATTCCACAATATACAAATTGACATACGGAGTCCAGGGCTGGAGGGGTGGAGATTGACATTGTTTACGGATTGTAATGCCTATCAAGTATCTAACAGTATCTAAAAATTTATTTTCAATACTAAATTACCTCTTAGTAGTGACGATCGGAGACAGGTACGAAACAGTTGGCATGACATCCTCCGCAATATACAAATTGACTATCGGATTCCAACATCGTCTGCTCTTCCCTATTATAAATTATGCATTCAAATGTTCAGAGCGATACAATTTCAATGTCGGGGCCTCCTGTCTTCTACAAATACCTTGTCAGCCTGTTTTGGGTCCTCCTATTGTCGGGTTCACGAAATGTCCAACTCTTGGATATTGTTTCGAGTTGGCACCAAACTTCGTTCTACCACAGTTCACAAATGTTTCAAAGTACTAACTTCCTCTCATTCCTAATATAGATTGGTTTTTCTCTTACTCGTGACAACTGAACAGAATGGTACGAAATAGTTGGCATCCGGCCCTCCACAATATACAAATTGACTACCGGGTTCACATCTTGTACTCAAAATTTTCGTGATCTACAATTCCACCGTGGACTCCTTAGTCCTTTTTCCTTTTTCTTCTTCCCGTGTATTATGGCTCTCTAGTTATATACTTAGTCGCCTTTCTATGATCTCCTTTATATACGTTGGCGTGTTGACATATCTTCATCTCCATCTATATCCTCGCATGGTGAATTGGACCGCCCACTGTTCCTTTTCATACTTAGTGAATTCTATGTGAGCGATTGTCGAGTTGGTGCAATTGAAGTCTGCAGCTTTTTGTTCCATGATATACATCTTCCACTCCAAATTTTTCATGATCTACAATTCCACTGCGGACTTGTCCGTCCTTTTTCCTTTTTTTCTTCCCGTTTATTATGGGACTATAAAGTATGGACATGATATTTTATAGAACATGTACGGATTGCACATTCCATGCTTAACCACATTTTGGATCGCGGGTTCTCGGGTAGGTGGACTCAAAATTGGACCTCCATTGTTTTGTGCCCTACAAATAGCACCCAGAATTCCGCGATATACAAATTGAAAAGCGAACATGCAGACTGGCTGACTCAACATTGCACTTTTATTGTTCTGTGTCCTCCAAACAACACTCCCAGTTCCGCGATATACAAATTGACACACAGAGTCCAAGGCTAGCGGGGTCGAGATTGCCATTATTTAAAGATGGTAATCCCTATCAAGTATCTAACAGTATCTAAAAAATTATTTTCAATACTAAATTAGCTCTTAGTAGTGACAACTGGACACAGAGGTACAAAACAGTTGGCATAACACCCTCCGCAATATACAAATTGACTACCAGATTCTGACATCGTCGTCTCTTCTGTATTACAGATTATGCATTCCAATTTTCGGAGCGATACAATTTGAACGTCAAGGCCTCGTGTCTTCTGCAGAGACCTTGTCAGCCTGTTCTGGATCCTCCTGTTGTCGGGTTCAGGAAATGTCCAACTCTTGGATACTGTTTCAGGTTCGCACCAAGCTTCGTTCTACCACGGTTCACAAATGTTTCAAAGTATTTGTCACTGCCTTCCATCCTCACTAACTTCCTCTCATTCCTAATATGGATTGGTTATGCTCTTACTAGTGACAATTGAACACAATGGTACGAAACAGTTGGCATCTCGCCCTCCGCAATATACAAATTGACTACCGAGTTCACATCCTGTACTCAAAATTTCCGTGATATACAATTCCACTGCGAACTCCTTAGTCCATTTTCCCTTTTCTTCTTCCTGTGTATTATAGCTCTCTGGTTATATACTTAGTCGCCTTTCTATAATCGTGGGTTCCAGCGTTGGCAGGATGACATATCTTTATCTCCATTTATATAATCACATGACGAATCCGACCGACCATTGTTGCTTTCCATGCTTAGACAATTTTATGGTTGTGGCTGCTGGGTTGGCGGTTTCGAATTCTACTTCTTCTTGTTCCATGATGTACATCTTGCACTCAAAATTTCTGTGATCTACAATTCTACCGCAAACTCCTCGAACTCGCAAGCTTCACTCTAGCACGGTTCACAAATGTTTCTGAGTATCTGTTGTTGTCTTCCATCCCCACTAACTTCTTTTCCTCCCTAATATGCATTGGTTATGCTTTTACTACTGACAACTGCACACACTGATATGAAATAGTTCGCATCCAGCCCTCCACAATATAGAAATTGACTACCGGGTTCTGACATCGTCCCCTCTTTCATGTTACAAATTATGCATTCAAATGTTTCAAATGATACAATTTGACTGTCGGTCCTTACATCTTCTGGGGAGACCTTCTGACCCTATTTTGGATCCTCACTTCCGTGATGTACAATTCTAGCGTCGAATCGTCGAGCTCTCAAGCTTCACTGTACCACGGCTCAGAAATGTTTAAAAGTATCTATTGCTACCTTCCATCCCCATTAAGTTCCTGTCCTTCCTGGTATACATCAGTTATGCTCTTACTAGTCATATACAAATTTCCCTCTAAACTGTCCTACCATACCCCCTTCGTCGTTACGCGTATTGCACTCAAAAAGTTATGAGACAGAAAATTTGACCCTCACAGCCTCACCTTCAATGGTTGTACCTTGTAACCTAATTTTGAAGTTGTTTTTCCCGATGCCCGCGACCTACGTACTTTCTTACTTTGCAATTAGAAACCTTTCATGCTAACAGCTGGCCATGCAAGAACCCTCAACACTGTCATTAACGGGCGAAATGCTCGAGGAGATTTCCCATTATTACGCATTAAACCAAAATGTGCGGAAAGTTATTTTGTCCCTTCCAATTGTTCATGTTGAACACGCGTCCTCGTGTTGGCCCACTCAAGAAATCTACAATGCTTAATCACACATTGCAATATCCGCCATGTTCGCATTTCTATGTATGCAATTACTAGTGGTTAATGTTAACAACGCATGATGCAACGGGTGTCCAAATTATCATTAACGAACGAAAGTGTCGAGGACATCTCCCATTCACATGCTTTCAACCAAGATTTGCGCAGGGTTATATTATCCCTTCCAACTTTTCATTTCATTCATCATTTGGAGCAAACAAACATTCTTGTACACTTATGGCAGCAGGTCGACAATAGTTTTGTGGTGATACAGTAAATATGTTCAGACATCAGGACCAGAACTTCCAGTGGTCTAGGGCATATTTTTACTATTCATCCCATTCCGCCCAAAACAAAGTGATTTGGACCTCTAGAATCGCTCATGTAGGCTGCGTCCCTGAGGTTTTTCATTGTAAGGAGGTGGTCTCTTGGTGCCGAAAAATATATTCCAGGGAAAATAATTATTCCACTGTGCGACCATTCTCTTGTTTCTTTGTCACCTCAAGTCTTCCGCGATATGTTAAAATTGTCGAAACCAACATTGACGTTCAGAGGACAAGACTGCAGGCAGTTTCTAGAAAAACATGATAACAGGTTGGACATCTTAGCCGACTTTCTCGAAGACCCGACAACATTTCCTGAAGATATCACAAGGTTGCAGGTGAATTCCTTTAGAAATCCATTCTGGGAAATTGCTTGGTTGTTTACAAGAATAACAGGACAAGCATCCACGACAAGCATTTCCCACATAATTATTTATATTTTGTATTTCACAGTCAAAGAACAATAAATTTTCGATTGGGGGATGCTAATTTCCATTGAGCTATGTTCCCAGTTGTCACGATTCAAAGTATCAAACAAATTTTATGTGTCATCC
>JASDQU011440185.1:0-11326 GCA_032191745.1 Picea mariana | reverse complement strand
AAACATGTAGCACACATTATTAATTTTTGATAAATTCCAAAGAAAATTGATTCGGGAATGCCTTTATTGTATACTAAATTTTGGGTGGCCAGGAACCTTTCTTGTTTGTTACAAAGAAAACTAATTCGGGTCTGCTACATTTCTTGTGTCCTATTGTATGCCAATTTTTGTCTTGCACGATGTTCCTACTATTCTATTGTATGCTAACTTTTTGGGTGTCCAGGAACCTATACTTTCGTAAATTTTGATTTTTCTTGTGCCCACAAGACTTTGCTTTGAAGCAAACTAATTTAGGAATGCATTTAGAGACATATGTAACAGACATTATTTATTTTTGTTAAATTTCTATAGTCCGCTTGTCAATTTGCATATCGTGGAACTCTCGCTGCTATTTGTAGGGCATGAAACAACAAAGGCCCAATTTTGAGCCCACCGGCCTGAGAAGCCGCGATCCGAAAACTGGCTAACTATGGAGGTCTACAACATTTTTTGTGTCCTATTGTATGCTAAATTTTTTGTCTTGCACGGCGTTGTTGCTATTCTATTGTATGCTAACTTTTTGGGTGTCCAGGATCCTACACTTTGATAAATTTCAATTTTTATTCTGTCCAGGATCCTTTGTTTTAAAGCAAACTAGTTTGGAAATGCTAATTTCTTTGTGTTTTTCTCCACGAACTTATGTAACAGACGTTATTACTATTCTATTGTATGATTTTAAATTTTCATGTAATTTTCAGTGATATGTAATAGAGATTACTTATTTTTTGATAAATTTCTATCGTCGAATGCTAATTTCTTTGTGTTTTTTTACACGAACCTATGTAGCAGACGTTACTATACTTTTTTTGTGTTTCTCTCCACGGACGTATGTAAAACATATGTAAAGAAAACTAATTCGGTAATGCTAATTTTTTTGTGTCCAAGAAAAGCCTTTGTTTTAAAGCAAACTAATTCGGGAATGCTAATTTTTTTGTGTTTTTCTCCACGAACCTATGTAACAGACGTTATTACTATTCTATTGTATGTTTTTAAATGTTTATGTAATTTCTAGAGATATGTAACAGACATTATTAATTTGTAATAAATTTTTTAGTCTGCAACTCCGCTTGTTAATTTGTATATCGCGGAACTGTCGGTGCTATTTGTAGGGCACGGACCATCAGAGGCCCAATTTTGAGCCCGCCAGCCCCACAACCCACGATCCAAAAAACTGGCTAAGTATGGAATGAGGGCTCCGTCCATGCTGTATAAAATCTCATCCCCATACTTTATAAAAGTACATATTTCGTATGTATAAAACTAAATATCTACTTTATAAAATTACATATTTGGTATGTATAATTTATGTTGTTCGGGAACGTATAATTTGATAAATTTCAATTTATTTTGTGTCAAGAGCCCTTGTTTTAAAGATAACTAATTCGGGGATGTGATTTTCTTTGTGTTTTTTTCCACAAACCTATGTAACAGACGTTACTACTATTTTTTTGTGTTTCTCTCCACGAACGTATGTAAAACGTATGGAAAAAAAAACTAATTCGCGAATGCTAATTTTTTTATGTCCAAGAACCTTTTAAATGTTGATAAATTTTGATATATTTCAGGAAGAACTAATTCGGCAATACTATGTTCTGCATGCAAACCACGTGTATTTCAACTTGCTAGCCACGTGTCTGTACTCGTTCGCATTTACTCCCATCCCAACCTGGCAGGGACTACGCTGCCATGCAACACTTGTTTTAGTTCTCTCATTTTATAATTAATGGAACAAAAAGATTTATTTTATATTAAATCTATAATTTATTATGGGGTATATTAAAACTGCAGGAAACAAAGTATGGAAATGTGCCAACAAAAGAGTTGTTGATAGAAGGCATGAGATTTGGTTTTGAAAAAATGTGTATCATTCAGGACTTGATTCTTGCTATGGTATATCGCTTTTCAATTTACATTCATATATATTATTTATTTCAATTTTCATTATTCTCACCAATGTAGATACACTCGTTACACTTTCTTTTTATTTTTGTAGATGGAATCATTTGAAGAAGAGGAAAACAATCGAGCCAATCAACAAAACATTCGACCAAATAACCCAAGTCATGAAAGTAGCTCGAGCACGTCTGACAACAATTCCAACAAAGAATAATGATCAATATATTTCGATATCAATGCATGTTGTCGTATTTTTTTAAATAATTGTCTTTGAAAATCAGACATTTTGTTTAATGTAAATGGACATAGTACTATCCCAATTGAAAGACAAGGAGTTACCAATAAGGGTCCCATTTTGTATGACAAAGAACCTCTTATTCATATATAATAAAAATATTTTTGTTTTATTCTTTTGTGTTGTCCAATGTGAAATGTGAAATGTTACATCATTGAATAAATATATGGATGATTAAATATTATAATGAAGAGATGCAGACACTCATGATAGAACAAGATAATCCAAACATCATATCCAAATTCACTAATCAAAATTTAATTTATATGAATATTATTATAATATATATGTCATTTTTTTGATAAACAATGGAATTAAAAAATAACAATAATTGTGCATTGTCACGGGTCGATTCTTCTGAAAAGAGAAAATGACAACCGGTGCATTCAATGATAAAAAAACACTGGTGCTTTTAATTATAACACGCATCGGTGCTATAACATAATTCGCATCGGCGCTGACACAAATTTAAAAAGCACTGATATTAATAATATTTTAACCAAAAATTATAACAATAATACGGCTTATCAGTGCGTTCAATTTATAAGCGTACCGGTGCTTCTCTTTCACAAGTCTGCATCGGGGCCTTATTGACATCATGCACTGGTGCATGTTATCATTGATTTTCCTGGTGCTTTATTCCTATTAAGGCACCGATGCATTTATGTTTATAAGAGCATCGGTGCCCCGTATTTCTTTGACAGCCACGGTGCTTTGGTTGACATGTGAGCACCGGGGCTTTAAGTTCAAGAATGTATCGACGCTCAGTATCATAGATTTGAACAATGTGTTGTTTTTATTAAAGCACCACGTTGCATCATAGATGTGAACATTTTCTTCTGAAAAGAGAAAATGACAATTGGTGCCTATTGTGCAATGTAGGCATCGGTGCATTAATGTTTTGAGTGCACCGATGCATATGTTCTGTGAAGTGCACCACATGGAAAAACATCTGCTACAACCTTCGCCCGCCTAGATTTTTTTAGTTATAATGAATTTCCGTTATAATATCCTCAAAACTATCCGCTACCAAAAACGGATGTTTTCGCGAGGTTGTTTTGACAATTTTTGTCAATTTTTTAACTAAAAGCCTCCACTATAACCTCGACTAGAGGGTCTTTTCCTTGTAGTGATGTGCTTGCTTTATTATTCTGGTTTCTACTTCGACACTTCTTTCTCCAATGATTTGTTCTGGTGGATGATTCTCCTGAACCTGATGGTTAGGTGTCCTAGAAGGTGTCTGAAAATATCGTTGGTTGTTTTCTTCTTGCTCTGCTTCTAGTTGCTTCTCTTCTTGTTGTTGTTCTTCTTCTTCCTCTTCTTCTTTCTTTAGTTATTCATTTTCTTGTTCTTCAAAGATGTTTGAGTTTCTGCTTTCCTTCTTGGTCTTCAGCAAATCTATTTCATCAACGTTTACATTGATGATTTCCACTATCTTGTTGAGTCTTAAATTGTAGCACTTATATTTTTTTATTTTGCATGAGTACCCAACAAATATGTCTTTGTCCACTCGGAAGTCAAATTTTCCAATCATCTTGTCTTCCCTTTTTATGTAACACTTGCTTCCAAACACTCTAAAGTGCTTGACATCAGTTGGTCTTCCTTTCCATAACTCATATGAAGTCTTATCATTATTCCTTCTAATCAATCATTTGTTCAAGATATGAATTGTTGTATGCACTGCTTGTCCCCAAAAGATATCGCTTAGCTTGGAGTCATTCAACATGGTTCTTGCCATTTCTTTTACACTTTTGTTTTTCTTTTCAACAACTCCATTTTACTGAGGTGTTCTAGCTATTGAGAATTGTCTTTTTATTCCCTATTCTTCACAAAAATTCCTGAATTCATTTGAAGTAAACTCGCTTCCATTATCTGATCTTAAGCATTTGATTTTCAAATCAATTTCATTTTCAAACAGTTCCTTGAATACCCTAAAACATTTGAAATATTCTAACTTTTTCTTGAGGAAGCAAAACTAGGTCATTCTAGTGTAGTCATCAATGAGTAGCATGAAGTATTGTTCACCATCCAGCCCTTTTTTTCTAGTGGGCCCACATAAAACAGTCTATACAATCTCCAATGGTTTTGTCGTAGAGTATTTCTTTGTCTTGAATTCAACTTTTTTTTGTTTTCCATGTTGACAGTGCTTGCACATAGTATTCATTGGCTTTGTAATTTCTTGCCATTTCTCTTAAATCTTGCTTTTTTCTAATATTGGCAATATTATCAAAGTGTATATGGCCCATTCTCCTATGCCAAATCCAACTTTCATCTTATTTTCTGAAACAACATCTTTCTTCTTCGATCTCATTCAAGATGTATATGTTGTTTGGAGTCTTCGTCGTTGCTGCCACAAATCAGTTCTATCCTTCTTTCCTTATTTCACATTCTTTTGAATTGAATATAAGTGTGCATCATTGATCACACATTTGGCTCACACTTAGCTAGTTATGCTTCATATTTTCAACAAGTATAACATTTCCTACCACAACATCTTTGTTTCCAAGACTGTTTGCGCCCTTTGCTACAATTTTGGTTGAGTTATCATTGTCAAACATGACATACCCTTCTTTTTCTTTCTTTAATGTTACAATTGTGTTTTTGTCTCCAACCATATAATTTGAGCATCCATTGTCAATATACCAATGGTTTCTTGTATTTTGGGCTTGTAAGGCAAACCCACATTCCTCAACCTTCAAATCTTCTTGTTTCCTTTTCCAAGATCTCTATTGTTCCCATATATGATTGAAAGGAACATGCCTAGTTTCCCTTGAAGAAACTATCAAAACACTTCTACAATTTATGGCTATGTGTCCAAAATTGTTACATTTGTAGCATTCAATTTCATAACCTAGAGCACTAAAACTATTATATTTTTTGTCAAACGCCTCACGAGACTTTTTGGGATGATTTCCTTCGTAATGATTCTTGGGATTTTCATAGCTACTTTTGTTCCAAGTGTTACTACCCTTTGCATAGGCTCTACAATTTATGGCTTTATGCCCAAAATTATTGCAAGAATAACACAAGTCGAGCAAAAAAATTTGGTACCTAGGTATGGGTGGTCTTCTAATTGTTGTTGTTCTTCTGAAATCATGATCTTATTCTTGGGTGTTATTCATTTTTGGTTGTTGATTCCATGTTCCTCTGAATGCACGATCTTCTTCTTGATTATTCTTTATTTCTTATTTTTGTATGCCCTCCTTTAAAGGCTTGCATTCTTCTTTCTTGATGGAACCCTTGATAGTATCTGCATAAATTCTTTGTTGTGCTTCATTTCCTCTCATCATAGAGATTGAACCCTCACCGGTATTATTTTGTTTGTATCCAAGTCCAAACTTGTCATAGAATGGTTTTTGTTTGTAGATGATTTTATCCAATATTTTTGTGCTATTGCCAAAATTTTGTCAGATGTCCTTCTATAGTTCCTTTCTTAGTGAGACTATTTCAACTTCTAGATCCTTTGTTCTTTTCTTCTTTTCTTCTAGTTGTCTCCTGAGTGTTTCTTCAATCACTTTGGCTTCTTCTAAATGAATTTTTAGATCTATAATAGTCTACTTGGCTTCTTCAAAACAATTGTTAGGGTTTTGAAATCTTTCCTTCAATTTGCTTAACTCTTCATTGAGAGAATTGTTTTTCTTCCTTGTTATTCTTAGATCACTTAAGGCACTGATCAATTCTACCTCAAGATTCACTTCTCCTTCTTCTTCATTGTCTCCTTCATTATTTTCATCAGTTTCCTCTTGAGTCTCTAACACCATCAAGAGTACTCTTCTTGATTCACTGTCACTATCATCATCTTCATCGGATGAGGAACTATCATCTTTGGAATACAAGATTTTCTTTTACAAAAATCTTCCTTTATTTATTTCCTTATCTCTTTTATGATATTTATTTTCTTTCTTAGGAACTTATTCTTCATCGCTATCTGAACCCCTTGCATAAGGACATTTGGAAGAAAAATGGCCTACTTTACCACATTTAAAGCATTTGAAAGGAATCTTACCTTTGTACTTGTCGGTTCCTCTTTTCAACTTTCTCACATAGTTAGCTTCTTCTTCATTTTCTAAATCATCACTATTGTTGGAGCATGGTTTTGACCTTGGTTTGTTCTTTCTTGTCTTCTTGCCAGATTTGAAAGTTTTTTCCCTTCTAGATGGATTTTCTTAGTTCTCATTTCATATGCTTTAAATATTCCATGTAATTCATCCATGCTTAGCGTAGCCAGATCTTGTATTTACTCTAGAGCTGAGATATTAGGGTCCAATCTCATTGGGAGAGATCTCAGTATCTTTTGCACAATAACTAAATTTTAAATCTTTTCTCCAAGACTTCTTACAGTATTCACAATTTCATCAACTCGAAGAAAATAAGTTGCAATATCTTCATCTTCCTTCATTCTCAGATGTTCAAATTGTCCTCTGTAAGTCTGAAGCTTGGCCCCTTTGACTTCAGCAATGCCTTCGTAAACATTCTTGAGCTTGTCCCAGATTTCCTTCGCAGAATCACAATGCATAACTTTAACAAATTATGAACATGTTAGACCACTTAGAATGGAATTCATAGCCTTTGAGTTGTATTCACTGAGCTTTTTCCCAGCATTATTTTTTGGGGGAGAATCTGGTGTAGTGTATCCATTTACTACAACTTGCAAAACATAAAATCCCTATGCCTACAAAAATGGTCTCAATCTTATGCTCCCAAAATCACAATGTTGCCCATCAAACAATGGTGTTCCATTTTTGGTAAATTCTCCTTGCTTATCCATGATCTATTTTCCAGTGGTTAGATTGTTTCTGAAGGAACCTACTCTAATACCAATTGTAAAAATATTCACCAATACTGAGAAGGGGGGTGAATCAATATTGAACACATTTTACCATTTTTAACTTTAAGCGCATCATGTAAACAATAACCATTAACAATGTCATTCACCATCACAAAAAACAACATACACGTAACCTAACGATTTTTATGTGGAAACTCAAATGAGAGAAAACCACATAATGCTTTTATTATATCATGTTAACATTACATTCATAGGAAACACAAATTTTCAAGATTCTCCAGCACCAACTGCAAGGAGGCACCAACCTAAAGGAAGCTCTAACTCCCTGATTTACCAACATTGACCCCTGGATTTACCAACTCCAACTAGAAGGAATCACCCACTCCCTAAAGCACATGCACCAGCCTGTTGAATGAAGACACCAATCTTCTCAACTAAACACCAACTCAATAAGATATCACCAATCCAATATTTTCATACACAGAGTACTTATGACTCCATCTGTATGCTTCATTCTATAGAAAATCCTTCACACCCTAGCAAGCCTCATAGCATCATTCTAAAATGTAATCACTGGTGGAACCATCCATACACAACAACATCCATTAACGACAACATCCACTCACAGAAACATCACAACCTCATAGCAGTGCATACAGCAACATCACATCCTCATAGCATACCTTGAGAATAAGAAAGACCTTAAGAGAATCCTTTAGACTTCCCATGCACACTAGAAAGACACCCCAACACCTTGAGTGCACCTCAGACTTGATATTTTCGTTGGTTGCTCTAAAAATGTGAAATTCTATCATGTATTTATAGTAATTTTGTCCCCAAAAATTAGTTGACCCGACCTCAATTTTCTGGCAGAGTTATTGGACGGGAAAAATCATATCTCCTCATTCCTAGGGAGTTAGAGGGACTTCCATATACTGTTGGAAAGGTCTCGGAATAAAATTTCAAACTATGTAATTTGTGATTCCATTTTAGTTAGTTATGTAGGGTAAAAGTTCCCTCAAATATAAGGTATCCAAATTGATCAAAATTCAATACTTTCAACAACCTCCATCTTGCAATATTTATCTTGGACATCTTGTGGGCTCCATTTGTGTACAAATCAAAGTGGGCATGTGGAAAAAACCACATTTTATCTCATCCCGTAAGGGCCATGCTTAAAATATATTCCATAAGGGGATGACTTTAGAGTTATATACATTTATGTCAAGGGTCCTTCAAGGCTCTTCAAGGATTCTTCAAGTGGACACATCATCATCACTTTTAGGGGATTCTAAGATTTGCTTTAGGGGTTGTTCTAATGTTGAAATCAATGACAACCAATTTTCCAAAAAATCCCCCAAATTCGTGAGAAAATTCAACACGAATTTTCCTCATAGCCATTGAAGAAAGGTTTAATGGTGTCAATATGCAGAGTTGCAGAGATAAATTCAACCTAGAAGGTCGAAATTTGTGTTTTAATAGTTTTTGTAGAATTGGGAAAAGTATAATGGATCGATGATCAAGATCTATTTAAATTATAATGTTTTCAAACTTAGCAAGGCCAAACAGATCAACGACTGAGATTCATTTCAATAGTTGGGAAAATGAGAGAGATTGATAGTCCAGATTAATTTTCGGCCATTGAGAAGTTGGAGTTGATCGACGATCGTGATTTTTTTTGGAGCTTCGAAAATAGAGAAATTTGACGGTCAACACTCATCAATAGAGTTGGTGAAGTTTGATGGATCAACAGTCAAGATCATTCATAATAGAATATCGACGGTCCACATCCATCTGGGATTTGGTTGAAATTTTTCTAAGTGTTTGAGTTGCCTAAGAGAATTTTTTTATGGTTAATGGTCGGGTCAATCGAATTGGCGAAGTGTTTCAGTCACCAACGTAAATTTCCGACGACTAATGGTTAGGTCGACAAACTTGGCGAAGTGTTTAATTTTTCCAACGAAAATCATTGATAATCGATGGTCAGGTTGATCGTTTTATCATAGTGTTTCTATTGAGCAAGAGAAAGCATTGAACATCGATAGTTGATGGTCAAGGGTCAATAGAATTGTAAAGGTTTTCAGTTCACCCAAGAGAATTTACTGATCGTCAATGAAGGAAGGAGGGTGATGGCGTGTTATGCCACATCAACATCCATGTGTCATGCCACATCAACCTAGTTGACACCTCGAGATGACGTTTCATGCCACATCAACATCCATGTGTCATGTCACATCAAATGATCCAGGTGGATATTGATGGCCACCCACCTTTTCCAACTGGCTCAAAATAGTTTTTTGACAATTTTGGCAATTTACTATTTTTAGCAGTTTTAATTTCCGGGGCCATTTTGAGGGCCTGAATGAAGGTTTTTTAGGATAAAACTTATCAATAATTTCCAAAGGCATTATTGAGCCCTCAAAATGAATCTCCTTGACGATACCTTTCCAACGAGCTATCATACGCCTAAAACGGAGATCGTATGCAAACGTTACAACCCCGGGAAGATGATGTACTAACTTACCCAAACGGGACCCACATGACTTTTGGCGCTTCATCTCCTAGGGTTAGGTTTTTGGAATTCCTGTTTATTGTAAAAAGGCCTTCAGAGCCTCATTGTAATTATCTTCTTGCGAATGAGCGCAGTTGTCACATCTCTTCTCATAGATAAGCCGCCACCATTCCAATAAGCTTGTTTCCGCTGCATTTTACAGTTTCGGCTTATTTCCTTATTGAATAGAAAGCCAATTTTAATGTATCTTTGTTATTTTATGTTAAGAACATGTTAATAATCTATATTCATTTCGTTCTGCTCACAAAATCTGGATCAGTGGTATCAGAGTGGTCTTCTCCTTGTCGTCTTAATGCATGTCCACAACGAGGTCGGAGTACAAAAAGTTGGGTCTCGAGCTTGTTTCTCTTGAGGAAAAAATCTCTCGCACGCCCAAGCGACCTCTCATGGAAAGAGAAAACAAATATGATATGATAGGATATCCTTTCAAACTATTGATTGAGGAATCCCTCACGCAAAAAAGGAACGATATGATGGATAGTTTCGCTCAAATCCTTCGGCGGCTACCAATAGGTGACACATCTTCTTCGAGCGGAGACGCCACCCCATTCAAGGTGCAAATAAACTTTGATAATCCTATATTTGAAGGTCAGATAGACGTAGATGCTCTCGACAAGTGGTTGAATCTACTAGAAGGGTATTTTTCTGTCCATAATTTTTTGAATAGAGGAAAGATTACTTTTGCGCTCCTCAAAGTCGTTCCCCGTGTCAAAGATTGGTGGGAAACTTTATGTGAGCAAAAGGAAACAGAGGAACCCTCATTATTTACAGTCACATCCACTTGGGAATCCTTCAGGGATGTTATTATGGAACAATAATACCCTGTTGGAATTTATGACGACTTGTATACCAAATGGACCACATTGCAGCAAGAAAGAGACCAAGCAGTGCCAGATTTCACAAATATCTTTCATACCTTGCGCACCAAGTTGGGTATCAAATATTCGGAGCAACATCTGGTGCTCAAGTATCACGATGATCTGCATAGATACATCAAGACTGAAATGGAATTTTTGGACATCTCATCCTTGGGCGCGACCTCTCGATATGTCGTTAAAATCGAGCAGAAGCTCAAACAAAAGATGCGACAATTTGGGCCTGGGAACCCCCCACAACAAAAGTCAGGAAAGGGCAGCCCAAACCCACAGAAAAAAGGATAGAGAAAATATGGATAGTATTAGGACAACCATTCCAAGACGCAAGCAAAGAAGGACACCGGAAAGACAAAGAAAGATACCAGGAAGTGGTGCGACTTCCATAAGAGCCCTTGGCATAACACTGCTGACTGCCGCTCAAAGCAGTCGCTGGTGGTCAAAGTGAAAACCTCTTAATCAGATGCGGGTTCATACTCTGAGATAGAACCAGAAAGGGGAAGATGAATCATTGACACGGAACCTAGTGCCACTGTTGCTACCACCAAGCTCCAGCCTGGTGAACCAGACGAGTCAGAAGAAGGAGAACGCCTCTTCCATTCACATATGTTGGTAAAAGTCACCTCGTTGCACTTCATAGTGGATAGTGGTAGCCAAAAGAACCTCATCTCAGCAAAGGTCACCAAGCGGCTGGCCCTTCCGACAACACCCCACCCACAACCCTCCACCATCGGATGGCTCCACCAAGGAAGTGATCTCCGCGTTTGATCCGAATTATTTTCGGCACGAAATGAGAATGGATATATAATAAAGAAATGCACAGAGATATTGCAGATATTCAATATTATAACAAAAATGTATCA
>JASDQU011440182.1:18837-29767 GCA_032191745.1 Picea mariana | reverse complement strand
AGGAAGGAAGGGCATTGAAGCAGTGCCTGCCTCCATTGTTGGACTGGGGGCAGCTGCCTTCACCTCTGCTGCTTCTGCTGCTCCCATCATTATGATGACAACGACCAAGAGAGCTGCAGATGCGTACTTGCCTGCGCCTGCCATTCTCGCTCGCACTCACACGAAATCTAGCCGATACTGAAAAGTCCAAACCCCAAGCACAACCCTTGCCGGAGAAATGTGAATATCAGAACAAACCCAAATGTGAAATGGCAATCTTTCTTATCTGAGATTCGAACTCTCAACCAAGAGGTACTGAGAGATGCGAGAGAGGCGCGCATATTAATACTAGTATGCTCCCCCACCACCAACGGACAATTCACGCGTTCAGCTGGAAAATATAAATAAAATATACGACCCCAGCTAAGCTAAGCTAAGTATGATGCGTGCCAGCTAATTGTGGACCTCTGACAGCATGGCCGCTGGCAATGCTTCCCTTTGCTTTGCCCGTCCTTCTTTATTTATGGGCGACCAAATTTACCTCACGCGCCAAACAAAGAAAAGTTAACTTAACGCGGAGGCCATGGACATCAGATTGCCGTCAAGTCCAATGGGTTGAGAAAGGATTTGATAGTTGACCTAGGGTATGTGAACTAAGAACCATCACCCCCATTAGCCACATTTATGGAGATTGTCACCATAAGAGTGCCTTACCCTTTGATGACCTTGTTTTGATAGGTTGTGTATGGTTTGATTGATAGGTTTAAAAGTGAATATTTGAAATTTTGCTTTTTAACACCATTTTCCATTGTAGATTGTATGTATATCTAGGTTGCCTTGTCCCATAATGTTATTTAGCTATTATATATCTTATAATAATAATTGAGTTTTGAGTCTTCATAACTTATATATCTATTATTCCAACCTCCAAAGAAAATAATAATTGTATGCAAACAAATTACTTTGAAAAGCATGGCATTTTTAGACACCCAGATGGCCCATCAGAAAAACATACATAGGGAATGAATGATGAGCTTTTCTTACTTCATGGTCATTTATCTAGATTTGAAGGGCTTCTTCAATTGATAGTGTGCCTTCCCAATTCCCTTTTCCTCTCAACAACATAGCATACTTCTTTTACAAAGTGGCATGCAAGAAATGGACGAATTACATTCTCCTCTTACTCATTCCAAGGTATAAAATATCTTAGACCCTACCAAGGTCTCCTTTGAATTTTGCCCCAAGTGAGAACTCAATTGGAGAGGATGAACCACAATAGAACTCTAGCTTTTAAGGGTGCTTTGAATTTCCACATTGAATGCCACTTCCACTTTGATTGTGATCCCTCTCTATGGAGTAAGGCGGTTTTATATCACAAATGTATTCTAGTGTTCCCTTGTCTTATAGGCCTCACACACCAATGAGTCATGTTGATCATGAAGTTTGATGGATGTCCTTATCAATGCTTCTCCATACCTATTCCATTTTTGTCTATGTTCATTGGATGATTCTAGTTTATATGCATTTCACCATCCTGAGTTCCATGATCCATTATCATTGCCATCATAGACATCACTCAAGAAAAAGATTTGATGTGAGTGAAAGTGTTCCAATAAAACCTAGGACAAACAATGAGTACTTGTACCACCAACCTAGGGGTTTCAACTCAATATGGTGTGTTTTCCATTCCCTATCAAAGGTGATCCCGAATGATATGGCATGCCCGACCATATCTCTCCAACAAATCGAACCCCCTGTTGCTTTCTTCTTTGGAGCTCCTAACCATTCTTCTTTAGTGAGTGGGTTGAGGTATTTCTTTCTCATCCCTATCTCCCATAGTCTTTTAATGCATATCATCCTCCATCTAACCCCCAAACATCTGACCTAATTCTAAGTGAAGTTCAAGTCTCCACCAATAACTACAAAATATTCCTTTAATGCATTAAGTTTGAAAAACATATCATTGTATGGTCCATAAACATTCAGGACACATACATTAATGCCCAAATCCTAACTTGAAAAACTATTCAAAGACTTGATACAATTGAAAATGCATATGTTAGAGTTACATTTGAACGTCAACCTATGACGATACCCCCACCTRACATGCCCTCGACATCTACTACATGAAATTCCTAGCTTTTTAAAAGATATTTCAGCATCCCAGAGTTCTTTTCCCCATCCCCATGGCTTCTTGGTGTAGGATAATGTATGGTTTCTCAATCTCTAGGGCCAAGTTTCAACATCGAAATTCTTTTTCCACCTATTGAGGTTTCAAGACACCCTAAAGTCTTGAGATATTTTGAGTACCACATTGTTTTTTTTGTCTTAATAATACAATTTTGTTTTATTTATCTTCACCTGATGAATTTTTGGAGATTTAAAATTTTCAAATCTTCTATACTAGTGACATTTTTGAAAATTTTCATATTTCTGGGCATTTTAAAACTTTTGGTTTAGCTACATTTCGAATAAATCACAAACTTTTGATTTCTTTCTTATTTCGATTGAAATAATAACTTTAGTTTGGAAGTTTTGTTTGTGTTTTCAATTAAAGACAAGTTTTGTTTTAACTCAACTGACATTCTCCAGATTTGGGTTCTTTTTTATATTTTTCGAACTAATTTTCTATTTTCATTGAACAAAGTTATGATTGTTTCTTAATGCATTTCGAATCATTTCAAAACATTTGTTGAGTAAAGATTTAACCCTGCTCGATTACAAAGTTTTGACTTTGTTCGATCTCCATGTGTCTTGTTCAGATTATTAGTTAACTTTTGTCAACCAAATGGTTTAGTTTTTTCCAACGGGAAAAATTTCGGATTATATATTTGTATATAATTTGTGCTCATAACAAAGAGAATTATAAAGCGCATAACAAAGAGAATTATAAAGCACATCCAAGAAGTGATGCTTGATGTACTTCCTCTAATGGCGGTCTTTCAACCAAAGCAGTGCGATGAAATTCATGTCAACAGAATGCTAGAAGAAGACTAAGGAAGGCTCGAATAGAAAGAGTAAAATATGTGCTATGTTCAGAAAATAATCTTGCTTTCATGTCAAGAAAGTTCGCTGAGGAAGAAGGATTGTGATCTGATCTTAGCACAGGGATATGGATAGAGTATGTCCAGCATGGCCATCTATCCAGAGATTGTATGTGATTATTCTCACTTTTTTCTGTAGTGCTTCCTTAGAGAGGCGGTCAACAGAGTTGTTATGCTGAGTGTGAGTATGAATGTAGCTGAGCTTCTTAAATGTAGTCTACAGATTTATGATTCTATCTTTCCACGCAAGTAGGGAGACAACTTGGAGGTCTCCTCTATTGCTCAGCCACTCTATGACAATTCTGGAGTCCCCAACAACCTGAAGGACATCTATATGGAGTCTAGAAGCCAAAAGATGTGTAGCCCAGGTGCCCAAAAGTTCTACCCTAGTGTGTAAAGAGAAATAAAAGAAGAATACTTGGGAAATGTTGGGAATGAACGCACCGATTATTGTTTTCATATGAATTATATAAATGCTTACAAAGACAGTTTTAAAGTTTCTAAACTAACTGAGTAACTGTAAACAAACCGATTTCACTAACTAACTAATTTGTTAAGGCAACTACAACTCCTAACACTCCCTCTTAATCTGGAGGATTACATTATTAATAATGCCTAAACTTTGACGTTGAAATTGAAAAACATCTCTTCCCAAAGGTTTAGTGAAGATATCAGCTAGTTGAGCTTTAGAACCACAAAATTTGAGGAAAATGTCACCATTTTTTATGAGTTCACGAATGAAGTGAAATCGAGTATCAATGTGTTTTCTTTTCTGATGAAACACATTATTCTTCGACAAGGAAATGATATTGTCACAAAAAATCGAAATAGGTTCTTTTGTCGTATATCCAAAATCCATCAAAAGCCTTTTAAGCCAAACTGCATGGCATGTTGTTGTTGTTGTCGCTACATATTCCGCTTCTGCAGAAGAGATAGAAACTATGGGATGCTTCTTAGATGCCCATGAAATCAAATTCTTTCCAAAAAGAAAAGCATAGCCTGAAGTGTTTTTTCTGTCGTCAATACTTCTTGCATAATCAATGTCGGTATAACCTATAAGCGTATTGTTTGTTGAAGTTGTGTACCACAAACCTTAAGTGGTTGTACCTGCAATGTATCTTAAGATCCTCTTACCAAGTTTCCAATGAGAATACTTAGGAGATTCCATAAACCTGGAAATGTAACTTGTTGCATATGTTATGTCAGGTCTTGCAGTAATAAGATACATAAGACTACCAACAAGTTGTTTATACAATGTGGAAATTATTACTGATCCCAAATCTTCCTTGCTTAATTTAGTGCCAAGAGCAATAGGAGTGTCAACGGGCTTACACTTTTCCATCTTAAATTTTTTCAAAACATCAGCAGCATATTTTTGTTGACTAATAAATATACCATGGTCAGATTGGTCTACTTCAATGCCTAAGAAATACTTCATTAATCCAAGATCTGTCATTTCAAACTCATTTTTCATGGCTGACCTAAATGCATATAACATCATGTTTCCTGTGTAGATCATGTCGTCAACATAAAAACAAAGGATGAGAATATTACCCTGTTGATTTACCTTGATATACAAAGTATGTTCATTTTCGCTCCTACTAAAACCATCTTTGAGTAAATAATGATCAATCCTACTATACCAAGCTCGCGGAGCTTGCTTCAAACCGTACAAGGCTTTCTTTAATTTGTACACTCGATGCTCTTGTGTTTTAACTTCAAATCCAGGTGGTTGATGAACATACACTTCTTCATTTAACATTCCATTCAAGAAGGTGGACTTAACATCCATTTGATAAATAGGCCACTTATTTTGTGTTGCAATGGCCAAAACAAATCGAACAGTATCTAATCTTGCTACAGGTGCGAAAGTTTCACCATAATCAATTCCAGGTTGTTGTGAAAAACCTCTGACAACTAACTTTGCTTTGTGTTTCTCAATCTCACATTTTTCATTCAGTTTAGTTTTATAAACCCATTTGACACTTGTGACATTTTTATCTGCAGGTCGATCAACTAAATCCCATGTATTGTTTCTTTCAATAGCTTCTATTTCATTATTCATTGCATCTACCCATACTTTTTGCTTTGCAGCATCATCAAAACAAGTAGGTTGAGATGAGAAAAATGCAAATTGTACTACATTATCATCTTGGTCATATATATCACGCAAACTTCTCATTCTTTGATGATTATGGTCAGAATCTGAATCACTATGAGATGAAGATGAATCACTATGAGATGAAAAATCATTATGAGACGAAGAACTACTTTCATTTTGAACTTGCAATCTTGGAAGACGTGTTATTAATTCTTGATGTTCATCTTTCTTTGTAGGTGCTTGATGTTCATCTAACTCAAGAGAAAGATTGTGAGAAGTATTGTTTTCCATTTCATCCCATGATTTATCTTCCATAAACTTAACATCTTTACTTACTAGAAATTTCTTAGTAATAGGATTGTATAATCTGTATGCTTTCAACTGTTCACTATAGCCAATAAAAATGTACTTCTCACTTCTATCATCAAGCTTCTTTCTTAGTTCTTCAGGAACATGAGCAAAAGCAACACAACCAAAATTTTTGAAATGAGAAACATTTACCTTAGATCCACTCCATTTCTCTTCAGGTACTTTACCTTGAACACTGGAAGTTGGTGATCTGTTAAGTATGTAAATTGAACATGCAACTGCTTCAACCCAGTAATCTTTGGACATTTTTCTTGTTGTAAGTAAACTCTTGGCCATGTTCATGATGGTGCAATTCTTTCTTTCTGCCACTCCATTTTGTTGTGGAGTATATCTGGTAGTCGTTTGTTTTTTAATACCATGATGTTTACAAAAATAAAAAAACTCTCTTGAGTCATATTCACCTCCTCCATCAGATCTCAAAACTTTGATAAACCTGCCACTTTATTTCTCTGCTTCAACCTTGAGTTCTTTGAATCGAGTGAAAGTCTCGGATTTGTGCTTGAGAAAATAAACCCAAACTTTCCTACTACAATCATCGATGAATGTCAGAAAATAAAAACTTCCACCAATCGACTGATTTTGCATAGGTCCACATAAGTCTGTGTGAACTAAATCCAAGCACTCTTTGGCTCTATAAGAGGATGATGGAAAACTATCTCGCTGGTGTTTTCCTACTATGCAAATTTCACAAGAAGGAATCTTATTAATCGAAAGAGGCAATCCTGTCACCATAGACTGTCTTTGTAACAAACTCATACTTTTGACTGGTAAATGACCATAACAATAATGCCATAACTCAGTTTCAGTCACATTAGAAATATTACATGCATACATCTTCCCACTTCTCATTTCTAAAGGAAACAATCTGTTCTTTGTCATAGGGACTTTTGCAACAAGTCTTTTAGTTTGATTAAGAATTGTGCAAGTGTTGTTGCAGATAGTGATATCATAACCATGCGC
The DNA here is from genome assembly GCA_032191745.1 of Picea mariana. Lineage (NCBI taxonomy): Eukaryota > Viridiplantae > Streptophyta > Pinopsida > Pinales > Pinaceae > Picea > Picea mariana. The sequence continues at coordinate 23,314 of JASDQU011440182.1, read as the reverse complement.
CATTAATTGCCCTATACTCAACAAATTGTGTTTGATATTTGGTACATAGTAAACATCAGGAATATTTTTCACTTCACCCTGCTTTGTTAAAATTGGCACAACACCTTTTCCTGAGGCTTTTATCGCATGATCATCACCCAAATTAATTGTAGTAATAAGAGATGTATCAAGATTAGAAAGTAAATCATTGTGACCAGTCATATGATTGCTACATCCACTATCTAGCAACCAAACATCTTTGCCAAGAATTTGCTGAGATACTTGACATGAAAGAAACATAGTATCAGATGTTTCACTTTCTGTGACATTAGCTTTATTTCTAAACTGCAACTTACGACATTCAGATATATGATGACCCAACTTTTTACAATAACGACATTGGATTACTAATTTACTTGTCCATCTCTGACCATGATCTTGTGAAGACGATGTTGACTACTATGACTGGTCTTTTGTTTGTTCAGGTTTATCTCATGTTTGAGAACGTCCTCTACCACGTCCTCGACTACGTCCATGAAAACCTCTGCCTCTGCCTCTGTCAATGAACACTTTAGTCTGAAATGCATGTTCTAAAGGACCAAGATCCAAGGTCATCCTTGCTTCATGAGATAACATTAAACCAGTCAATTCTTCTATAGAAAAATTAGTTAGATCTTTCGACTCAAAAAGAGCAGTAACTACCATTTCAAATTTCTTAGGTAAACTTCTAAGAACTTTTTCAACAACTCTTTGGTCTGTGAGTTCTTTTTTGCTATTAATCCTAAGTCGATTAATAATACCCATCACTTTAGTCATAAACTGATCAACACTTTATGATTCACTCATCTTGAGGGTTTCAAATTGAGTTATAAGGGTTTGAAGTCTCACAGTTTTCACTTTATCATTACCCTTATAAGCTAACTCAAGAATATCCCATGCTTCTTTAGCACTCTTGGCACCAATAATTTTAGGAAATATAGTATCATCTAATGAAACTAAAATATATGATTTGGCTTTTCCTTCTTTTTGCTTAAGTTATTCTAATGTTTTTCTTTGAACAACAGTCATAGCTACAACAACATTTGCATCAGGTTCTATGAACCATGTTTCAACACAATCCCAACATCTTTGACCTTGCAAAATGGCTTTCACCTTCTCATGTAAAGAGAAATAAAAGTAGAATACTTGAGAAATGTTGGGAATGAACGCACTGATTATTGATTTCATATGAATTATATAAATGCTTACAAAGACAGTTTTACGGTTTCTGAACTAACTGAGTAACTGTAAACAAACCGGTTTCACTAACTAACTAACTAACTAACTAGAGTTGGTGCTTGAATTGACCAAGAACTAGACATTTTTCTGATGCCACAATTTTTTTTGTATATATATAACTCCAAGTGAATTTTCAGATTTCAATGAAACTTTAAATAAACTCCAAATTTTATAAATACTCTTTAGCAAAATCTAGAGTAAATAAAAATGTAAGGAAATTCCAAGCCTGTAATTTTCAGCCATGCCCTCTTCCAATGCGGCAGTGACTCTTCTCCAAATCGGCGGCAGCACTATGGCACTTCTTCAAACTGACGAGCAACTCTTCTCCAAACCGGTGGCAACTCTATGGCACTTCTTCAAACTAGCTGGCAAATTCTTCAAACTGGCAGGCAGAATCTTCAAACTGGCAGGTAACAACAGTCACAGCGTTCTGAAATTCTTCAAACTGGTTGAGAATCTTCAAACTAGCAGGCAACAACAGTCACAGCGTTCTAAAATTCTTTTATGTTCTTCACTGTGGAAGAAAGACGTGGAAGCAAAGCTAACATGAATCAAAAGAGAACAGCAATAGGAATCGCCTTCTCCCAACCTATCACTCTGATACCATGTAAAGAGAAATAAAAGAAGAATACTTGGGAAATGTTGGGAATGAACACATTGATTATTGATTTCATATGAATTATACAAATGTTTACAAAGACAGTTTTACGGTTTCTAAACTAATTGAGTAACTGTAAACAAACCGATTTCACTAATTAACTAATTTGTTAAGGCAACTACAACTCCTACCATGGTGTTAGTGCTCGGACCACAGTTGTATGTCCATTTGTAGTAAGAATTCTGAGTGAGTTTTATTAACCCTCTAGCTCCACTTCTCGTTCCATTTTCCAAAGCTGGCCCATCAAACAACCTGTAAGAATAGCTTCAAGTGTTGGTTTTGTTTGCTGCAGTGTAGTCTTGGTTTTTTGGCATGTGTGTTCATCCATGAGATGGTTTCGTTTGTTCTGAGTATAAAATCAACTTTTAATTTGAATATGCTCATGTCAAAGTTATATTTGTCTCTGATTTTAATGTTTAAACTTGAATGCAAAGCGGGAAGCTCACTTGAAATAAGATTTAAATCGATTCAACAATGCACAGGATGATGACAATCACATGTGTGGCTAAAGTTTTGGAAGATCTCGTAAGATTTTGAGGTGATGAGTATTAAATGCACAAAAAAACTTGTGGTAAAAAGGAAAAGGAAAATGAATTTACTCGCTCGAAATTGATTATTACCAAAAATTGTTAATTTGCCATCCGAAAGCCGAGAATAATGTATTTCAACTGGACTTTAGACAACTAGATTTATATCAATTTTGGAAATATTACAGGTTTTTTGTTCACTCAAACCAGGTAAACCAGGTTAAGTATTCTTAATTGTTTTTTTTACATTAAGCAAATTAAAATTCTCATGAATGTGTTTAAATTGTTTAAGAGATTTGTAATCAAACATGGATGTGCATGTAAGTAGTCTTTCATTTTGTCATTTTTCTGTTGTAAAGAGGAACCATGCCACCAAGAGATCTGTTCCAAGAACCCCCATAACCTCTCCTAGAAAACTCAAAAGAAAATTAACAGCGAGTCTTCTGAAAGCACTGAAATTGTCATCTCAGCTACAGAAGTTGAACTTGTGGAATATGAATTAGAGATTTCAAAACATAGCCTATTTCTAAATCAGAAAATGAGAATCTCAAACCTATTTTTGGAGATACAGAGCATTGGAGCATCCTAACTTGTGATAAGCTTGAAGGATTATTTTGTACACTTTGGACAATTTGTTAGTATGTACTTGTAACTTCATGCTTATGTATATATGAAGTATGCTTTGTTGTCCAAACTTTGCTTTCTTGTAGACCTGATTTTCAATCTATATTCTCATGGTGAATGAGTAGTTCTTAGAGTTATTTGGTATATAGATTTATCATAAACATTTCACTGATTTTGTTAAGTGATTTGACAAACATATAAAAACTAAGTGGACAAATTTAACCCACTACTTTATTCTTTCACTTTAAAAATCTAATAACAATTAATTATCAGAGGCAGAATCAAACTGTGAGTAGAGCTCACTTGATTGCATTACTGAAGCCAAACTATTACATTTAAATAGCACAGCAAACCTGAACTGATCTCCTACAAAGGTGGATCTGAAACCACCAGCAAACCCTAATTTGGACAAGCACACAACAACCCACAATCACTTTGTTACGTAAATCTTAACTAAGTATCCTAATTTCTACATTATTCTAGCACTCCCCCTTAATGGAGAAATGGATTTTCTACCACACCTAGCAAATCTCTACAAATTTCAAATTTTTCCTTTCCCATAGGCTTAGTGAAAATATCAGCCATATTTTCATCTGTGTTACAATAGATTAAGTCAATCTCCTTTGACTGTATCTTTTCTCGGACAAAATGATGCTGAATTTCAATGTGCTTAGTTCTGGCATGATACATAGGGTTATTTGCAAGTTTGATTGAGCTTTGATTGTCACAATTGCGTTGGTTGTTTCTTATTGCTCCATGATACGACCCCTGAACCAATTCTAAAGGCATAACCTGTGGTTGACTTTCTGTCACTAAGATTTCCAGCCCAGTCAGAATCAGAATATCCTGCCAACGTAACATCAAATTCATCAGTATATTTAATACCAAAATCAATAGTTCCTTTCAAATAACGAAGGACTCTTTTTGCTGCTTTCCAGTGACTCTCATGCGACTTAGCCATGAACTGACTAAGGATGCTGACTGAGTAGGCAATATCTGGCCTGGTTGTGGTGAGATAATTCAGACTTCCCACCAGTTGTCGATACAGAGTTCCATCCAATTCTTTGGTCTCATCATCACTACAGAGCTTAACATTCTGTTCTAATGGAGTAGACATCACCTTACATCCATTCATATCAAATCTCTGAAGAAAATCCCTGGTATATTTGCTTTGTGTAACCAGTGTCACACCATTTTCTTTCCATACTTCAAGACCCAGACAATAATGTAGTTCTTCAAGATCCTTCATTTCAAAGACCTGTGATAACTGCTTTTTGATTTCATCAATTAGCTTAGAAGCATTTCCTGTTATGATTAGATCATCAACATAGAGAGAAATCAAAACAATATGTTCTTTTTCATCTTTCTTAATATAGAGATTTGGATCATTCTTACTCTTCACAAATCCTTT